>JALPCC010000090.1:0-58685 GCA_026538405.1 Cryptococcus sp. GC_Crypt_2 | reverse complement strand
GTCGACGAAGATGACAGATGACGTCGAACACGACAAGAGGCTGATGTTAGTGCTACGCAGGCTTAGCGGCTCAGACATGGTACTTTACCGACGATAACCGAATCGCACTACAAGGTCAAGGACAATGTCTGGACCTGACCGGTGGATCGAAGGCTAATGGGAATATCATGCAGACTTGGGAAGTAAGTTCATCCTCCTTAATTCTCCTATATGAGCTTTTTGATTTGGGACGCTGATCGGCAGTGTTCGACTGGAAATAACAATCAAGTTTGGACCGTTTAGATAGTTTCGAAGAACGATGGACAATTTGGTAGAACAGAAAATAGGACAATAGAAGAGACACAATATTGCGAACATTCGGCAAGGTTCAGGGGCTATATGTAATTTAATTTCTCACATCACTCAGATTCTCCTTTGATAAAAATGATCTCGCTCGAGTTATGGGGTTCTGGGATGGCTGCTCGATCCTTCCTCATTTCTTGCAGCAACGATTCAAGATGACCAATATACTCCACTGCCTTCCGTAAGATCGTGGCCCTTGAATCGCTCTCGTTGTCGGCGGGGAGCACTCGACGAAGCGATTCGAAGCCTGAACTGATGGACCTGTGACTCGTGAGCGGCGAGCGCGAACCTTCTGGGACTGAATCGAGGAGCAAACTCACTCTCTCCGTCTCTTCTCCGAGTCCAAATGGGCCTTATGTCGGCGGTCCCTGTAGCGGGTTGGGATTTGGCTATCAGATGCCGCTTGATTGAACGGTGGTCTGTCAACTTGAGGCTCCCAAGGTGTAATTCTGGGCGGAAAGACGGGATCAGGTCTGGGCTGCTGTGGCAAAATGGTTGGTGTATATTCCGAGGCTGCGAGTGAATCCCTTTGTGCTAGGTAGTGACTCTGGACCCCACCACTGTATCTGATAGCAATATCAGGTTGCTTGAATGCATATTGAGATAAAGGAGGATAGTACCATGGATCTCTGAGGGGAGATGTGTCGCAAGAACGATTAGGTTGAGAGACGGTCGTGGCGGGTTCCGGAGCGAGTGGCGGCGCGAAGCTGGCGTTATGTGGTACGAGCGCCATGTGGTTCGAATTCGGTGTGTTTCTGGGCTGGGATCGGGACGAGGAGGGGGACGGTACCATCCACTGACCGCCGACCCAGTACATTGGAAGTATGGCGGTGTTGGATGTCGAGGACCCAGGTCCTTGCTCCGAATTGCGGTAAATCGCCGGTGTCCTAGTCTCTGCGTAATTCTGCATGATGTTTGAGGACGACCCCAGCCCTTGTGAATACGACATAGTACTTATCAGAGCAGAAATCTCAAGTCTGGCACCATCAAGGCTATATATGTTTCTGCTTCATGTCGCCCAGAGATAGAGGTTTCACAAATTTGCACGCACCTAAATAACATATCAACATGTGACGCTTGTGACGATTGACCCGAGGTCGAGGTCCTGAGACATTGCTCTCGGCACGCTTGATTTGCATGACACATGACAGGGGCTTGTCTCTTCAACGGGGAAGCGAGGACTCGGCGGCCAGTAGATGCAAGCCACATATCATGTGATAGTAGTTAGTGCCTAGCCCTTGTCTTGGGTGCGTCATAACCGACAGAGCGTCTCTTTCTGCTAAGGCTATGTCTGAGTGGCTGAATCATGATCTTTCCACCCGATTGATAGTCAAGAGCCTCTCGTAAAAGGGACAGGAACTTCCCCGACACCGGCGGCTGTTTAGCACAAACAAAGGCACTTGGCCGTGGGTAACCGTCTTGAAATTGTGCTCCCCCACCCATGAGTGGAAAGATCAATCACGTCATTTTCATCTGGAGCGCAGTCACTCTAAGCTGTCTCTCAGGTGACCAGAGTCACTGTTCCGATTGACTGAGCCATGTGAAGACAAAGCGAATTGCAAGGAGTAGGTAGCATTTAATGTTAATGGGATGGCAGGAAGCCTGATCCCTTTTGTTGAATGACTTAACGAATTTATCGGTTTTTACCCTCATCATGCCGGAAGGTCGACGAATCGTCCAATGAGGCCAGGGGAAGCTGCCAGTCTTATGTTGGGCGGATAGGGGTAGCTGGTGTTGCCCTCGATGCCTACTCAGGGGAGGGAGGAGGGCGCCCTGACTGCTTGTTAAGTCTACTGTGGGATGGGCTGACCTACTATACTTTCTCTCCCCTATATATTATGCACCAGATCGGTGACAAAGCTCCGAAATCCGATACCGAAATCCGCCTAATCGCCATCCCCCTCAACTTTGTTCATGGCTGTACGAAGGGATTCTCGAACCAGGTCCTGAACTTCGCCTGTACAGGAAGGCCATATACATGCAATGCTCTCCCGTCAGCAATGCTTAATTTTTGAGCCATATATATTAGCACAACATAGTCGCATTGCGATGCAGCAACACCAACAAGAAGCAGTCGAGCACTTCAGTACGGCAATCCAGGTGATGATCCCTCCGAGTTGGAACTGAGTACGAGGGTACCTGGCTGCACAGTGGGGTGGCGTTACTTTGATCTTGAGTTGCTTCTCAATTAGATTTGCACAAGTAAGACAAAGTCGCTCATACCGGTCGGGTGTCTTGGTCACATATGGGCCATGGTGGGTGACTAAACTGCATATACACCTCCATGGAAATGTCCTCACAAGAAGCAATGCGATCGGTTACATGAAGGTGGTGCACATTTTTGAGCCAGGAATACCATTCTACTCCGCCGTCGTATCCACCAAGCACGCTTGGGATTGTACTCTGATTTGATCAGTGTCATCTTCCAGGCGGATATCTGAGTGTGATCCATGGCGTGTCCTAGATTCCTGCAATAAGGTTTCGAGATGTGTGATGTACTGTAGTGCGTTCGTCAAGGTGGTGGCTATCGAATCGTACTCCCTGGAAGCTGGTATGACTTGACGAAGGGCTGCAATTCCTGCGTTACTGGCTCTAAACCGTGTGAGGTGCGATAATATCGAAATGACGAAATAGAGACTCACTTTCGGCGATTCTTCTCAGAATACAAATGCGCTTGATGACGGCGCTCTCTTTTGGTCGATCTGGCTCGAGAATCGCGCGAAGGGGGACTGATGGGTACACTCGCGCTTCGGTGGTCAGATTGCCATAAAGGAGCGGTCAGAAAGCGTCGGATTGAAACTCGGTTGCTGCAAAAAGGCTGCCATAGCGTTTGCAGCCGGCCCGCTCGATTGAGGTTGTCGAGAGGGTTGGCGACTGGTAATGTCGCTTGAACCTGTATGCTGTGACGGTGGGGCATAAGGATATTGAAGATCACGATCATAAGGGTACTGGAGGCTATGGCCTTGAGCCGATGGCCTCGGTCCTGGTTCTCCCGAGTGGTGGTGACTCGAAGTGGCAGTGGCGCCAAGTCGAGGATTGTAAGGTGGTGGTGACCCAGGATTCTGGGCAACAAGCGAGGCTAAGCCTGTATCCGACGTGTCCTGTGATTGTGATCGATGGGAACGACTGGATGGTACCAACCATTGGCCGGAGACCCAGTACATCGGAAGTATGGCGGGATTTTGCCCCGACCTGACTGTTCCGAGGTCATTGTGATGAGGAGCATTTCCGCTTGCAGTGAGATGGCTGGTGTCTAAGTATAAATCGTTCCGTCGGCCAAACGACATGAGAGAGAGTTGGAGAGAACAGCTTGACCAGACACGAGAGAAATCTAAGCTCCCCTGCTCCCAATGCTTTGTATAACTTGACGAAGCTCCATGAAGATTGCTGCGAACCGTTGTGACCCAGAAGGCAGGGCATGGAGCCAAATTCGCAGGGCTGGCGGCATGAGCAATCTGTGGGGCGTGTTCAGGGCATCTTCTGCTACTAACCGGGACTAGTAACCATTGGGTGGCTTCGTGACGATCGAGAACAAAGCCATACTGTGTCGGAGCTGTTAGTGCCTAGCCTCTGGGTAGAAAGTGCGCTACTGATGCTTCTGCCGCCTTGCGTGCCCGATTGTTTCGGAGACCATCTCCTATTCCTGAACACATCTCACATGATCAATCACAATCCGCCGATGTCGTAAAGCAGGGCAACAAGATTTGCTTCCTGGTACATGCGTTGATAACCGCTCGAGGCGATCCTCTCAAGGATTCGTATGTGTTCTACCCCACCCGGGCCCGTAAATGTGGTAGGAGGATGGCGGCATTGTTTTAGCCTCCCCGGTAAGCGCCCGACCGCACCGGCAATTGTTCAACCGCACCACCGGCAGGTAGAAACCGTTGGATCCATCCTACGAGTCTGTGCAAAGAGATTGATGGCTGTGCAAAGAGATTAATGGTCCAGTATCGGTTACTAGGTCGCTACTTGTGGGGATGAGAGAGCTGGAAAGGCGTTCAAACATCACCGAATGTCTTTCACACCGAAATATCACTCCATTATTGTCGCCGAGGGCTCAAGAATCCCGACATTTCCGGAGATATTGAAGGCTGTGGAAGTATACGGAAGTATTAACTTCCGGAACTGGCGCTCGCGGCGCCTGACTTTTCGCTTCGTATCAACCTTTTTCCTTATGGGCTAGGAAACTCTGGGGGATACACAGATCAACATGACGTGGGCCTTCTGTACCCCTGCTGTGTTTTTGCTGTATTTCTGCACAGCAACAGACAATACTGCTGGGGACTGTTCGATGGCCATCGTAGCAACACGTTTGTTGATTTGACGCTGCTTACCGTGGTGGTGTAATTTGAAAGACTGCAAGGCCCGTCTCTCAGGTCACAGAACGCTGCAGGACAGTCGAAGATGAGAGTGATCGAGGTGCAAGATATTGTCCTCACAATTGCATCTTTGATTCTCGAAGTTCAGCTCGGTGGCTCATCGGTGGTGGGAGCATATGGAGCTGACATCGCGCAACATGCTTTCATTTCTGTATATTTACAATCCTCAGCCGATTCTCGTCATGGGCTGCTCGCTTGTCCTTCCATCTTCCCATGAGATCTCCAAGCAAGTATGGATCGGTCTGCTGAGCTGCGAATCCATTCTGCTGAAGAAATCCATATAAGGCATTATCCTTTACCAGTTGCTCGACGATGTCGTATCCCCCAAACAGTCGTCCCTTTAGGAGCAGCTGTGGATAGTTTCCGGAACCGGTCAATTGAGAAATTGTGTCAAGGACCAGATCACGATCTGGTCTACTACTTGTTTCGACTACAGCTAGCTCGGGCTGAATCTCGTGTACCGACAGTATCGCCTTGGTTTGACTCCACCGCACATCGTCCTGACTTCCGACCAACACGAGAGGATAGCGATCTGAAACGTCTTGGACAAGGTGGTGAAGCAGTTTTCGGTTCTCGCTTGTCGCTAGTGAAAAACCAACCAGCTGCTCCGCACATAGTCTTTGACTCCCTTTGCGGCTTTCAATCACACCGCCGTCTTCCACCAGATACTATCACTACCTTCAGTGTCTGTTACAGCCTCTAGCGGAGAAGGCTCACGAGTATCAGTGTACTCAGCTCGACTTGAGCGTTTGGAAACTCAGTACATCGATGTCCAATTCCGATTTCACCCTTCCCGCTTTCCGTCCAGATCTGGGATTTCGGGGACACATCGTCGTTGCCCCAAGTCAAATCATGTTGAATATGTGTGGCATTGCTTCTAGATCGGACGGTCCACTGTGCTAGAACCAGAAGCGCGAATCCCAGCAAGACGGCAAGTAATTTCGATGTCCGATGCCTAATTGCCATTATGCTCACGCACATGGAAATGGTGGTGCTACCGATATGCGTATGCAAAGATGTGTTCAGCAAAGCTACACTTGCATGCTCTCGCATTCCAAACAGCGCTGTCTGCCTTAGATCCAGGCCCCGGCCTCGCTTTTCTGGCTGAGTCGTGACGTTCCCCAGTCTGAAGAGTGTTAGCCCAATCAGCGGACAATGACCAACATGCCCAAGTCGAATAACGGTATTTTCCTCGCGGTGGCTGATTCTCATGCCCATGTGATATCGCCTATAAAGTGCCTCCGTCACTAACTCCGAAAGCTAGTGTGGTCATAGTCAAGAAGCGAGACGGCTACCGGTGGTTATGGGGTGGGGAGGGAGCACGTAATTCGCAGTTCCCTCCGCCGTAAAGAATTAAGTAGTGCCGCTTCTGCCGCTTTTACTGGCAGACCTTGTCAAATCGATTTTTTCAAGGAAAGGTCTCACAACAATACCCTACGAGGACCTTCTCCCCGAGACCGTCCGCCTCATCTCGCGTTGGCATGCTTGAATCTGAGAGGTACATGTATATCCCCAGCGCGGCCGTACGCCACTCAAAGACGGAAGTGCCTGGTGATCAGCATGTGATCCATCAACGAAACCTTGGCAAGGGCACTCCTTTCCCAAGTACCAGCAGACAGCCCTTATCCGCAGTGTTGTCGATCCCGGTCCAATCGTTGTCTCATCCGAAGGCTTTCACGTGCAATTAGGGCGAGTGTATCAGTCATATTTCACCTGAACTACTGAATTGGGGTGGTCGGTGCTGATTGGCGGAAAGTTTCTTCCAAACAAAGGGGCAGTCAATCACAAGCAGATATAATTGGAGGCTTCTCAGAAGCTGCTCTTCTTACCAACAGTCCCCCTTTTCTGATCGAACTCATTCACTCCTTCTTTTTCCCAGTTTCACCACCACTCACGACTCAATTGGTCTCTCATATCATGCTTGGCCCTCGCTATCTCTTCAACATCGCTATTGCGGCGTGCCTTGCCACTATGGTAGTGGCTGGATCGTTGAGACAAGTTTCTCGACAGCAGCTCGAGCGCGAGAGTATGATGCGTTCAAGGACCTATGCCAGAGCAGCTCTCGCTCCACGAGCTTCTTCGGCGCCTTACGAGACCTGCTCGGCCACCAACACTGGGTCTGGCTACGCCACTTACATCGGCTAGTGAGTTATGGATCAGTGCTTCCGGTGTACTATCATTTGCTGATGTCTGCAGCAACGACCCTAACGATAACGCAAGTACCTCAACGCCGGTGATGCGATGCCGCTGATTCTATTAGTTGAACGGGCAAAATGCCGTAGCGGCAGCTAATGTCTCTGCCTGTCAGGCTTTGTGCGAGGCAACGAGTGGCTGTGTCGCCTTTGCCTATGCAGCACGGAACAACAACCTTAGCAACAAATGTCAGCGCAAGCAAAATCTTGGGGCCGTACGAGCCGGTCTAATCACTTCGAATGTGTGGGATATGTATATCATGGGAACATGTGATGCTGGACAGTCTAGCAGTGAGTACCGAGTGGTTACTGTCTTTCATGCCTCTGGAGACATCGCTGACAACATTAGCCAGTGCGAATTGCTGCAATTCCAGGGCGTACCCTACATGCAGTACCTCCGCAAGTGTCGGAAGTGGTTACGCGACTTTTGAGACCAGGTGAGTCAGCACCGTGATCACAAGACTCGCATGGAGCGCGCTGACGTTTGAAGGAACTCTCCCCAAAACAACCTGGTGAATGTTCAACCTGCCGCTTCAGCGGCTGAATGTCGATCCAAGTGCACCGCCGCCGGCTCATCGTGTATCGGCTTCTCTTTCCTTGCCCGCAACGTCAACAATCTCACCAATCGTTGCAGCTTGAAGATGAACCGGCCCTCCACTGCTCAGCAAGTTCAGAACTACGCTGCGATGTGGGACACATACATTCAAGGTACCTGCGCTCAATTGGCCCAATATAGTAAGTCTGGCCGGCTCTGTCGAGCTGATCCTAACATTTCAGCCTCGGAAACCTGCTGTGATAGTCCTGCATGAGGCTCTCTCCAATCGACCTGGTGTTCTGTCGGACAGATCGCTACTTCTACTTCACGTGGCTGCGAGGTTGAGCTGGCGGATTGTTGTCCTGGATCATGTTTCCTTTTCATCTTGCTTGGCTATTTTGTTTTGTTCCTTTGTGCGATCTCACCGTGGACACTACTTTTCTCTTCCCTGTGTTAATTGATTATACACCTATCCTACTAGACAATCGTAGCCTTTATGTTTCATGGATCTAGAATATATTCAACGATCCTGATGTTCATCTGACCGCCGTAATGACTACGGCGCAGGTGGTAGCCACCCCGTTGGTGAGTCATGCACAGGTAGGTGATGATTTCTCATTGCAGACTCGGCGATGTCCCTTCAATCTGTGGCTGGCTCTCAGGCTTAGCTACGTAAGCAAGAGGAAGGATGCGATAGCTGTTAAGATCGTTCATGAGGTCGCTGGAAGAGATGCGAAGACATGTGGATTGAGCATTGATGAGCTCAGGATATGCGGTATGCTGCGGGGAGGAGTCGGATTGACAACGGACTATACTGCGGCTATCGAGCGCAAACTGGTTCCTCTGAGGCAGGTGACATAAGGGTGTTATTCGCGACCAGGAAGTTTGCTTTCTCGTCGTCAGTAATGCTGACTGTGTGGGCTTTCATCGGTCTGGCCTTTCCGCTTCCTGATTGGCTCTGACTATGTCAGAATGCCTTCCTGCCCAGCATCCTTCAATCCCGGGGACGAGTCAACGGAGACGAATCTACATATATCGCATACCGAAATTCCTGCATAATAGCTGTGCTAGGTGTACCCGGGGCGATACTCGGTGGTCTACTCGTCGAGATTAGGCATATCGGCAGGGAAGGAACATTATCAGCGTCCACGCTCTTGGCAGGCTTGTTGATCCCCGCTTCTACCGCTTCTACGACGGCCTACACGTCAAATGCCTTGTTGGAGTGGAACTGTGCCTACTCATTCTGCTCCAATGTCATGTATGCGGTGTTGTATGCTTATACCCCCGAGATACTCCCTACGAAAGATAGGGGAACAGGCAACGCTCTGACTGCTACTGCCAATCGAGTCTTTGGAATTATGGGTGAGCTGATACATCACTGGGTGTGGGAAGATCTAATGGGTAGCACCAATCGTGGCCATGTTCGGGGATCTCGGCACCCCTGTACCGGTCTACGTCTCGGGAGGTTTGTTTGTACTGGCTGCCATGATAGTCATCACTCTACCATACGAGTCGAGAGGCAGAGCGAGCCTGTAAATGGGTGCGATGGAGGCACCGCGTTGGCGATAGCATCGGGCTATAGATTTCTCCATAGCACAACGTGATGGAGAAGCATGAGCGGGTCATTGTTGAAAGATGTCCGGTGAAACACTCCGGTCTACGGTCCGCATAAACTTACCGATGTCTATCTACCACTTGCATTTGATCGCTACCCCCACCCCACTTATCACCTATCAGCAGTCAGCTGATACAGTACAGTATCGGACCGCTGGACCAACCCACCGCCGACATCGGACTAATTCGGCGGTTTCCCCGCACCTCCACCTGGGCGCATCTGCCCACTGAGAAACCAAAAATAGCGAACATAGCCCGTGTGGCTTAACTACACACCATGTGAGGCAGATCTTCCTGATGGCCCCGCGGTCTTGCGCTATTGCCTTATCTCCTATTTGAAGCTATCTCGCCATGTTGTCCGAAAAGGTCCAGGCGTCGCAACCTATCGCATATCGGGAGATGTTATACAAATAGTCTGATAGCATAGATCTGCTGTCCTCTTCACTTCTCACTCGATCCACATCTATTTCCACCACGATGGCAACTCACGCCCACCTCATGATTGACCCAATGGCGGATGGGACGCCAGTCATACCTGCCGCATTTGAGGATCATCAGATAACCTCTGTCGAATCGAGGATCAGTATTCGCAAGGAGAAGGACGAAATCGTTGGAGGAGAAGTAGAGGAAGTTCCCAGGTTGGAACATAATCCCGAAGCTCCCGAGGGCCCTACTACTGGCAAATACGAAGAATGGGCATATGTGCGTAGTTGTTATCTGTCATGAGGGGTTGGCTGATGAGTAGTACCTATACTATAATGGTGATTCTGGTGTGGGTCCAAACGGATACTCGTCAACACTCTTTCAAAGCTTTTTGAATCAAGCTGGGCGGGACTCGGTAACCGGTGGACCATGTACGGATGCTCAGGGTGTCTGTAATATCAAGCTTGCTGGCACTCGCCCGGTCTCGTCCGCCATCCTCATCATCCAGGGTATCTCGTTCGCTATTATGACCCTATTCTTCACCTCCATCGGATCTTGTGCAGATTACGGAAATTGGAATAAGTGGATCTTGATCATCGCTACTGGTGAGTACTCTCGCTCATTGTATCCTTTGTAAAGTGGACTGATCGCCTAGTAACATGTTGGGCATCACAATTTGGATGGATGGGAATTACTTCCGCGTCTCAATGGCAAGCCGCGATCGTAGTTTATCTACTCGGATACATTTCTTACGGAGTCACACTCGTTTTTTACGCTTCCATCTTCCCTCGACTCGCAAGGAACACCCAGAAGACCAAAGATGCTAGAGCGGCATTGGATAGGGGAGAAATCAGTCCGGATGCATACGAGCAGCAAGAAATGTTGGAGCGTAACAGGCTAAGTACTATCTCGACTGCCCATTCCAACTGTATGTCTCCTCTCGGTTTTCTTCTCCATCTCCCTTTTCTGTTCTCATACGTCTACTCTTTCTAGCGAGAGCTCGCCTCTTGTTCGTCTTCCTGCGATCGGAAGAGCTTTCTAACCTTTAGGGGGTTACATCATCACTTTGGCGCTCAATCTTTCGATTTTGATCCCCCTTGCCGGAAACGCTCTCGTCAACCAATACACCCTCTTGCTTACGAACTTCTATTGGATAGCACTGGGCTTGCCATGGTTCTTTATGCAGAAGAAGCGTCCCGGCCCCCCAATTCCTCAGGGAGAACATTGGTTGACTGTAAGTCCAAAAATCGAAAATTTCGAAAATTTCATTTCTTTCCCGGATTCTGCTCTATCTCTGCAGGGCATTGTGCTGACGACTAGCTTGGATGGAAGCAGATCTTCAAGGCTGTCAAACAGTACAAGCGTCTTCCGTGAGTCTGCGTTCTATCGCCCAAAAGGACGAAAAGAAGCTAATTACAAGATATACATTTACCTACCTCGGTGCCTTTTTCCTCCTCGCCGACGGACTCAACACCACCGGCTTCGTCATCGGTATCGTTCAGAACGAGCACATTCAGTTCTCGTTCCTCCAATCAACCTATCTCGGACTCAGTCAGGCCGCCACCTCCACTTTGTCATGCTATGTGTTCTGGTACATCCAGAGACATTTCAAGATCCAGACTAAATGGATGTTCGGAGTTACCAACGTTATTACCGTCTTCATTCCTCTTTGGGGAATGGTGAGTCAGGATTTCAACACCATTGGGACTCTATCTGACGTTTATAGCTCGGGCTATGGACTACCAAGATTGGGTTCCACAACACCTGGGAGTTCTGGTTCTACAATGTTCTCTTCGGACTTGGACAAGCTCCTTACTATGCTTATGCCCAAGCTCTAATGAGTGATCTCTGTCCCCCGGGATACGAGGGCATGTTCTGTACGTCACCTTCTCCTCAACTGATAACACTTCTAACAGCCAGTCGGATTGTACGGAATCTTCAATCGAGTCAGTTCCCTAGTCGGACCAAATATCTGCGCCGCCATCATCGCTCGGACTGGCAACACTTGGCACGCCTTTATCTTCCTGTGAGTAGTTCGGCTTCATTGACACCAATGAATTGGGCTGATGACTAGATTTATCAACTGTGTCTTTGCCTGCATCATTATCTGGTTCTTTGTCGATGTCAAGAAAGGACGAGCTCAGGCTGTAGCCTTTTCGATCGAGGAGAGGGGTCTGACCGCTGAAGTGAGGGTCGACCAAGTTGACGCTGTCAAGGGAGACGGGCAAAACGTCAAGGCGTAAAGTTAGAGATTTCGAAGATCTAGAAGTGAAATGGGGAGCTCGTTGTTGATGTGAACATGTTGTCTTTGAGTGGGTTTGATTATGCTATGTAAACATGCGTATGTGCTTCCAGGTCGAGTCAAATCACCGTCCGTTGGTCCAGAATGCACCGAATGTTCGAAGGTTCGACCATCAAATGAAGCTGAGCTTAACCCCTGAGTATTCGATGACCTGTCGTCTTCACGAAAGATGCTTTCCGTTCAACGGAAGCGATGTTGAGTCCCTGCAGCGCCCAGACACTTTCTGTCAACGTCCCCGACCGATTAAGACGCCATGCACGCATGCACTCCTTGCTTGAGCCAGATGTCAGCAGGAGCGAGCATGGTGGTGCTCAATGTCTTCAGCCATGTCGCCATCGAGACCCAACCAGCACGAATTACTAACGTCACCCGGGTAAGCGAGGAACATCTTGCCCAAAATAGCGGAGCTATTGCAACAAAACCCTTGGCAATGGCGAATTGCCTGTCGGTTGTCGCCGGCCGGTTTCAACAACACCCTGATTGCTTGCATCATATTTTGTTTGTATAGACATCACGCCGCACTCTGCATTGATGTCTGCGTGGTGTCCAGTTGATCACTCGCCAGATATAGGTCGCGTGTCACCGGACCGCATGGTACGAGCATGTAACTCATAGCACGACATACCTGATCGTCAGGAATCTGCCGACCTCTGCAGAGATCGGTCCATTGGTCCACTGGTATATATCAAGGGAGGAGGATGAGATATCGCATATCTTTCAAGATTCCGCTGGCAGCATGAACCCGCACGCCGGTCTCAATGATATCGCTTCCAAAGCGCCCCTTGAGCCAGATATCAGCGCGCCCTCAGATGCCTCTGGGGCTGAGGACGACTCGAAAGACGAAAAGTATAGTGGGAACGAAGAAAAGGATGGTGTGCCGGATCTCACCAGCTACGATTTGGAGGATCCGGATAAGATCATCAAGTCTGGAGCAGATGCGGCTCAGTACATGCTGTCGGATAGGGATGATGGTGACCCAGCGATCACCGTACGAAGCATGGTCTTAGGTACAGCTTTTGCTGCCTTTTATGCTCGATCAGTCAGATCTATAAGGTAAGCTGCTTTTGGCATTGAACAAGACTCATGAATAGTTCGAACAGTTCAAACCCACCACAGCAACCATTGGTGGATCGTTCATCTGTCTCATCATCTGGTTCGACTCCTCACTCAAGTATGGGGTACCGTGTTTGGCGCCTTCATCAATTCCGTCGTCATGATTTCGATCGTCAATCAACACCGAGACTTGTTGCTCAACTCCAACGGTACCTACGCTGGGAGTGGAGCGTACTTCCAATCTCTCAACAATCAAGCCACGACCTGGGCCTTGTCGTCCGACTTGTACTCTGCCGGCAGTCGTTACATTTTGGTTCCGGTTGGACTGGCTTTAGGTTTCGTCCTCGTTTTCTTCCACCGGGTGATTGTTCACGTAAGTCGAGCGTCTCATTCCCTTTAATCGTGCTGATAGGAAAGTTTAAGCCCTCCATTCGCGGCTTCGATGTCCGAGATATCAATCTTCCCACTTTGACTGTCTATTCTGGTTTACTCGGTTTCCAGCAAACCCAAACCTCGCCAGTCTCGAGTATCATTGCCTCAGGGCTGTTCGTCCAGTATTATCTCCGGCACTACCGACCGAGGATCTTCAAGGATTACTCATACCTCGTCACGGCTGCACTGGACGGAGGAAGTTTACTCTGTATCCTCATCCTGTCCTTTGCGGTCTTTGGTGCTGCTAGCTCGCCACACCCTTTCCCGACTTGGTGGGGCAATGCGGAAGGATACCCGGATCATTGTCCTCAGAAAGAGTAGCATCTCAGATGTCCTAGCGGGATAGTCGATAGGTTTCGATGCTTAGGTCTTCGAGGTGTCGTTCGGCACAAAGAATGCATGTATCATTGCAAACACAACTCGTCAGGAAACTTCAAACGGACCATATGTATGTAATGCGCATCTCTCAATAACTGACGTGCGCCTGATTCACAACTCACTCCCCACTCCAACATCATACTTATCGGGGTTGGAAGGCGAGAGGTAGCCCAACAGCCCAAGTCGCGAATAGTCTATCAGAGTCGATGACGTCAGTTGGTCGGCTGACCTTCCTCCGCCAAGAGAAGCTAGTCTGGCCTCACGCAACGTCCTGGCGACGTCGAGATCGACGTCCTGACGCTTGGGTGATCAGTGAATATACCTGAAGAGAGTTACTCCGTGTACAGATCGCATTCGATGCCCCAGGACCATATAACGTCGAAACCGCGACGTAAAGGGAGGGATATCCGTCTCTGAGCCCTATTTTCTTACTCGTCAAAGAACCGGTCTGCGAGCCTCATCAATATCAGTATGCCTCTACTCTACTCCCACTGCGTCAAGGTCTTTTTCCTTTCGGTCGCTGTATGCGGTGTAACCTACCTCCTGGATAATCATCGACTAGCCGGATTCATGCTTATGGCGACCGAACCCATCGGGTTATTTGTGACTATAAGATCGTGTGTAGGCTGCACGATTGTCACCAATGAGGGCAGGACACTAGCCCCACCTGTGTTCATGAGTCGAATGTGTACCCCGAAGCAGGTGCCAACAATATCGTCGGGGTCGACCTTAAACAGTCGCTTGCTGTGCTAACGGCAGAATGCGGTGATGGAAGATCCGTCGGCGACAAGACGAGTCTTGGCCGACATTAGGACACCGAGCCAGCTCAAGGCGACATGATCATCTCGCCTCGTATGATGTACACACGGATCCCGATCTTTTAGCCCGACTGCGGTTGACTTCGGCTATGTCCGACAGGGTCCGGACCGATAATCAACTTGCGTTTCTGTCAACACTGATCATCTAATCATCATCAACCTTTCCATGCATCAGTGCCGAAGGACTGCTACCGACAGTATTCACCGGTACGCTGTGCTCCCATCCTGGACCATCGAACGATCGACCATGTTTCACTCGGCGTACGGTGACCGGTTTGACACCGACCCCTTCACCCCATATTCAACTCAACACCAGGGTTTGCCGTCAAACGTCCTTTGCGCTATATTAGATACAGTCCTTTCAGGTACGGTATAGCTGAAATACCTCTTCGATTTAGGTGCCTTGAATGACCATGCAAGTTTATCACTTGAGATGCAGTGATATGATTACCGTACCGGACGGCTCAAGAGGGCGAGGAACCGCGTACGTGAGCGAGAATCTCCTCTCAACCTGTCACCAGTGACCGTCAAAAGCGCTCTCCGTACTTCAACTATCCAGGTCCGACCACTCCTTTTGACCCCCACGCACACACACTATCCGTTTCAGACTATTGTGCCTCGTTCCTTGCCGCCCCTGCGTGTCACCGCCTTTGACGATGTTTGTCGCCGCCTCGCCCTCGACTCAATTACACTCGATTCGTCACTTGTCATCTTCAAGCAGGTACCAAAGGCAGATGACCCCCCTGGCCCTGGTAAGGTACAATGCTCGGTGTAAACGTGCACGACGAGAGAGGTGACTTTGATGGTAGTCGCGAAGGACGGGAATGGGCTAGTGCCTGTCCTGGAAAAGTCGCCTTTCGTACTCTCTCAACGTTGATCGACAATTAAGATTACTGCCATCAGCCACCATTCTACAAGCTGTTGGATCAATAGATCATGAACAACCCTGATCTTGGTCCTGGTACCGAACCAGCAGGCGATCGGAATCTTCGACCGCGACGAACCTCAACGACGCGAACTTTTTTTGATCCATCCCCATCAGCGACTTCCTCGCGACACTCAAAGCCAGCTTCCGCACAAGTCAACACCCACTACTTTACGAGGACAGCCAGCGGTAGTCTGCCACCAGGCCAAGGAGGCGAGTCTACTAAGGATGTATCGGATTCGAGCAGTGAAGGGGGCAACAGTTTGCAGGAGGTGTCAAAGCTGGAAGTAAAGCGGGAGAAAAATAGGCTTAAACAAAGGAATCTTCGTCGTGAGTCCAAACTCGTCCCATATGCTGGTCATTGACTGACTTACAGAACGCCGTGCCAATCATATCACCCAGCTTGAAGATCAAGTCAGACACCTTAAACGAGACTGTACGACCTTTCGGGATCACATCACTACCAACTCCACCATTGTTTCCGCCAACGATACCAAATACCGATCATGGATTACCGGGCTCGAGTCAAGCTTGTACAGGCATGGACTAGGGGAAGAAGTAGAGGGATTACGACAAGCTTGGGCTAGCGCCATTCAACCTATCCCATCATTCCCTCATAATCCCAGAGCGGCCAGGGGAAATAGGAAGGGGAAGGCGGTAGTCAAGACAGAACCTTTGGACTTGGAAATGAGGGGACCTTTGGGGGACCAGCTCAGCAGGATAAACACTACTTCACGACGAGGTTCGATATCCACGTTGGTTCAGGCCGCCATCGCTGCCGATACTTCCCACGTCACTCCATCATCAAGCTACTCGATCCAGCAAACGGATCATCAAATGACCGACCCCAGTCATGGTTATCAGCGATCTTCCGTCAACCGATACATGCACGCTCCAATTCAATCCGATACCTCTTTGCCTTATTCAAGCAACTCCTCCTCGTCTCAGACTATGTCAAGGGTATCGACCGTCTACCCAGGATCTATGGAAGCGCTTCGTCAACCACCATCCCCATCACGATACGTTCATCGAGCTCGTACTATTCCCACTTCTGCTCGACCCACTTGGCAGATGCAAGATACGAGGGTACAACATCCCAATCTCCCTCCTCCGGAAGCCGAGGATAGGAAACGAAAAAGGTCTCTGTCCGGTCCAACCCTCCATACTGGCTCTTACCAACCTCTACCTCCTATGCTGTCATACTCGGCACCAAATTCGGGCCAAATCGACCAATCACGAACGATGAAGACTCAAGGTGAACCACCACTCGCCACTCTTTCCGTTATCGCCAGTCGGCCTACATCTTCCCACCAAGTCGGTCAATCGGCACCTTCCGCCTGGAACACCCTCGCTCCGTTCCGACTATCAGCAATCACCTCGTCACGACCCACTACTCCCTCCTCAAGCCAAGCACTACCTATCGCTCAATCATTTACTAACCCCTCTCCGCAACATATCAAGATATCGGATCTTTTGGTAGATAGGGTCGGAGGAAGTGACGGATATCGACTAGTACCCCCTGTCACGGAAGGTACACCAAAGTCTCATAGCTGGCCGATACCCACAGCTCGTGTAGCCAAGGGAGCCATGCCCATCAGTGACCTGTTGATGGGAAATCCCGAAGGCCATCAAGTAGAATCTTCGAAGATTAACGAGACTCCTTATCTTCACCGACCAGCACCTTAATTCAAGATCTCGGGTTCGGCATATAATCTTTCGAGGGCGTCATCAGCACAACTTGGGGGATTCAGTATGGACAGAGCCAGGGAAGGAGAGCGAGTCCGTTTACGGTAATATGTATAGACTAATTAATAATTTCGGATGATAATACACTCAATATAATATCCACTGTTTACACACAGTCTGCTCGGCATCCACTATACCATGCATCGTCATATAATTGTTGCCATATGCTCATTAGGAAGCTCACTTGATATCAACCACCATATTTGCATTTCTTGGAAGCGCACAGCCTACATACATGTATACCATACGCTCCAGACCACCAGATTCACGAGGACGAGTCGCGACTACTCGACCTACGCAGTTGGTGGACTTGGACAATGGTCTGGATACCCAGGTCGCTTGTTACCCCACCAGACGGGGAAAGGTGCTCCCGCACCGTTTCCTGCAGCTCCGAATACGGCGAAGGACAAGATGAACATGACTAGCAAACTTCCTCCATCGAAAGCGGCAGTCACCAAATAGCTGTATTCCTTGAAGATACGAGGCTTGTGAACTCGAAGGTATGACTGAACAAATATCGGTACCAAGAGCCCGGAAAGCATAGTACAGGATTGTGGCGAGATGACGGCCAAGTACCCGGAAAAGACCAGGATGAGGGGAACATTGATAGAGCTGAGCTCAAATTTACCGATTCGAGGAACGAGGTGAGCGATTCCTGCGTGAACGAGGACAATGGCGACTCCGAGACCTAGGCCAACAGGAATGATGAAATAATCGCCATCTAGCTTGAACATGTCTCGTGATAACGCCCATGTGGTTGCGGCAGTGTTTTGCGATTGGAAGTAGGCTCCCGACCAAGCATAATTCCCATGAGTATCGAATAGGAGTTCTCGATGGGAAGTGACGATGGATACTGAAACGACGTAATTGATGAATAGACCAACGATCGTACCATATGTCTGGGTAAGGAACATAATCCTAGGGGGAATTTTGACTTTTTGGTCAGCTCAAAGTGCAAAGGTAAGCAGGGAATGATTTACGATATTCACCCATCTTCAAATCACTTGCCATATTTAGACTTTGGGATATCACAGAATGAGACCAGCTAGAAAAGTAGAGATTCGCCAATGGTCTTCCAGGTAGAACGGCCCCAGCGACGATCTTCATCAAGTTATTTGTAGCAATGCCAGACCCATACCGAGAGTAGAGGATCGTAGACTAGCATCAGCACATGGTCTTGGATTGTTTAGACTGCTACTCACAAACGGAGCGACGAAAGCGCCAGTCAGAAGAGCTATGATGTACGACCAGACTGGCATGGTGATGTTCTGGGTAGTGGTGACGATGATACCAAATACGAAGGCGACGGTCAAAATCAAAAGGTACCACCAGTATGGTACCTCCTTGTACCTCACCAACATGGCAGAGTGATGTCGGTCTTCCGATACGCCCGTCCTGAGAGCCTTGATAGATGCCCAAACGTCCTTCCGCCAGAACAAGGTGACATGTGCAATAAGTGCACCAATCTGCTGTATCAGCATTACTTCGAAGGGAGGAGTAGACTTTCACATACAGCCGCATTCCCGACGGTCAGAGACCATGCGTAAGATCCAGTCAATCGTGGTAGTCCGACAGTTTCCAATGCTGTTCGGTCCAAGATACCATTGACGAAGACTGTAGAAGCGTTGTATCGTCCTCCATCGGCTGTGCGGAGATTGGACGCCATGAAAGGTAGGGCTCGGGAGTTCCAGAGATTACTGTAGTAGACGCCGATATATGCGATCCAGCAAATGAAGAGACCGAAAGCGGCATTCAACTGGAACATTAGCTTGAAGCAAGATACCGGTCGTCTAAGCTTACATGATACCCAATCGGTTGAGAGGTGGCGGTAGAAGTGATGTATTGCCAGTCAAACCTGAATATCAGCTCCATAGACAGGTAGAAATATCTAGGACGTACGAGAAGTTGAGGATACCCAAACCTTCGTTACTAAGACTGCCTCCGAAGAGATTGGTGAGAATAGCAGCTTTGCTTCCGGTAGCCTTCTGAGAGGCTAGACATGGTATCGAGACCGAGTTGAGCCATGGCATAATATAAGCGGGTAGTATCTGATATGCCGTCATGCCACCAAAAGAGTACCAGAAGTATCGGATTCGCTTCGATGAACGGAAGTCCTCCCAGTGAAGACTTTGAAGGGTTGTGACGAGTGGAATGTTGGTCCAGTAGACCGCTTCAGGTGCTAATCATCTCAGCAAGCAACCTATACGAATGAGAAACCTGACCTACCCCACACTGTGACGGGTCGGAGTAGACCAGTTAAACCATAGCCAAACAAGGAAATTGACAGGATACCGAGGATGACCGTAGCCGCATTAAGAGGGTTGCCCTCGTAAAATAGTCGCTGAACCGTAAATGTCACCACACTAAGTGATCCCTGCGAAGCACTTGAGGCGGTTATGGAAGCGATAGCGTGCTCCTTGAGACCGAATGAATGGGGATTGATGAATTTGATTAAGGTGATGTAGAGGGGTAGGCTAGATTTGTCCGCATTGTTGGCCCTCCATCGAGCAGCGATTCTATCACCTCGAGGTAGCAGAATTGACCAGGCTTTGCCGATAAAGTAGATAAACAACACCATGAAAGCGCCAGAGACAGAAGCATTGGTCGGTTTGAACTATCCATCAGATCTAGTTCAACACATATCACTCACGTTGTAGATTTGGTTCATTGCAGCTTGGAAACACGCGAACGCGGTACCAAGCAAGGCGCTCCGAAAAGTGAGCACGGGATCCTCGTCGTCCCTCAGTGATAGCAAATGCTTGCTGGCATCGGCACCACTTCTGATGACAAAGTCATCCCCAACGTGCCCTTCTGAATCGAGCTTGTCGATGGCAGTGTCGCTATCACTTGGTGATCGATTTTTATCGCTCTTCTCCTCGATAGCTATGTCATCCGATAGTCCACCGATGTATGGGATATCTTGAACAGCTGCGGGCCCCAAGGCGGAGATGTCCGAACCCTCTTGCTTTGTGTCCGCCGACATTCTGGAAAGGTCAGGACGGAGAAGCGTACCGTAATTCCTGCGTTTCTGAATCCTTTTATGCCTTCAGAGAAATATGTACGGATATCCGCGGAACTTCCCCATGTGCAATCGACATCGCTATGGCACTACCTTGTGCGTGATGGATCGTGAATAATGATCAAATTGTACATCAGTTGATCGCAATCGCGCCGAGTGAACCGAAAGACTTGGCAGGTACCAGCACCTCATAACTGGCAACGCCTTGCCGAGATTGCGCAATCTCTCCAATCAGTACCATGTCTGACCACGGACTGGTTCAGAGGAGTATCGAATGCATAAACTGCATGGTTTACGGAAACTCACCGAGGCAGCATACGAGTGCGCCATCAGGTGACTTCGGGCTCATATAGTTGGAAGAAAAATCACTCACCGGGGCGTTAAGGATCGAGACTGATTGGTTGTGCACCGTAGCCTAGAGAATATCAGTCTCACTCGCAAACATACCTCAGGGATCCGGTAGAGATGCCTTCCAATCAATAGCTGTCCAGTTGGAAATCGACGACCCTCTCGTCTTCGTCTTCGTCTTCATCATCGTCTTGGTCATCGTCATCGTCTTCGTTGTCGTCGTCGTCGTCGTCGTCGCCGGTGGCAGTAGATCTAGCAGCATACCTAGCATCAGATTTGGCTTGTGCTCCCGCCCGCAATGCTTGTAGCGCCTCGAATGCTTCAATCTGCCCCGGAGTGTAATGGTCTTTGAACATAGTCCACTTGCCCCGCCTCTCAGCGAATAATACGAGTCGAGAGTATATTATGCCAAGTGCGCCGTATATAAGATAGAGAGCATGTCGTCGTTGATGACAAGGCGTTCCGGGCGGCAAGTACTGGTCGATGGCGCCAAGTTCGGCGGAGCTGAGTGCTAGCGTAGGCGGTTCGGTCCACGGCCGGGGTCGAGGGTCGTGGCCGAGGCAGAACATCATTCTGTCCTGTCAACGAGCTTCGCTAAAGCAGTTCCTATATACGTACGAGGCGATGTGGAAAAGATTCACATCTCCCTGCCTAGTTCTGGCCGAACTGGACTCTTGCTCAGCCATCTTTATGGAAATCAGCTTCGAACCCGGAAGCTGAACCGGACTCACGACTGGTCGTAGCCCGTCAGGAAGAGATGAACCGGACTGCGAGCTCGAAACGGCTGGGCGGTGTTGTCCATGATGAATGTAGAGGTATGGTATGAGGTATAATAGTATGAGGAGGGTTGAATGCTTTGCGCCCCTCCACCTGCCGTTATACTTAATAGACCACCCCACTTATCGGTTACTTCGGTGTGTCTGTCTCGTTCAAGACACCTCCGCTACCCGTTTGTCGATATATGTATGCCAGACACTGCAGTAAGCACCTCCTGATCTTTGTAGGCCTCAGGCGGATCCACTTTCCCTTCAGTCTGACCTGAGTATGCTTGAAACTCGGAGGTCATGGTGTAGTAGTGCCGCGATCATTATACCGAATGGCCAACATAGAGGGTACTGCTGATCTCTGGGTTCACCGAAACGCTTCACCATCTCACGAGTGGCAAGGCCTTTCCATGTTCACGAAAGCAAAATCTTTTACACTATTTGATTGGACTCGGAGCCGCTGAGCTTGCGAGAGTATATCGTTGTATGCATATGTGACACCACATCTCGCTGGATCGTCATGGAATAAGAACTCATATTCCAGTCCCTACTGACAGGCCGTCCATATCGTTCTACATTGACCTAGAGCTCGTGTTACGTACTCAAAAGAAGTCTCCATGGCGATCGGTCAGCAGGATGGTCAGGACTTGGTACAAATTGACCGAGCGTTAAAGGAATCTTGATGCATACGACAATCAGAAAGATGAACCGTCGACCCTGGTGTCCACAGACGCTCAACATAGGCTCTGCGGACCTCGCCGCTACTTTCGAGATTCGAGGTGATTGATTTCACTTTCGACTGCTGGCTTATCGGCAGTCCCCTCCATTTCCAAGTGCTCGCCCTCTCGAAGAGCGGCAAATTCTGAAATTATCAGTCCGCTATATTATTCCCGTTGGCAAGGTCACTTACGATCGGCCTTGGTGGACTTGAATCTCCATGCAGGGACTTTGTTTTCGAATAATATGTCGAGCTCACCGTAAGATCGACCCCTGTTTGTGAATCAATGGTCCATAAAGCGCTCTCTATAACTCACTTAGCTTCGGGAAGTCGGAAAAGGCAGTAGATGACTGAGCAGAGAGCGGTACTTCCCCATACTAGTCCAGACTTCGGGCCGAGATTCCAGGCGAGAGGAGCTATCACGTCAGTAAAGAGCGATTGGGTAGGTAGGCGACTTACAAAGCATTCGAGGGTTCAGGATACCAGCAACGATGTTGATAGCCTTGTATGAAGCCCGGGCGAGAACGATGGTTTTCTGCCTCAATCGAGTGGATGAGATCTCTCCAATAATGGTGTACGTGGAAGGACCAATGGTACAATTGTAGATGAAGTTGAGGACGATGAGCAATGAGCCCATGGCCATGGTCGTCTCCGTAGTTCGATGGAAGCCGAGTGCGGCGACAATGTAAAGGGTCTAGGGCATCAGCACTGCCCGAGCACGTCGGAGTCTACTCACTACACACATGCAAACCATCCCGCTTGTGAAGATCGTTCTCCGACCTAAGTAGGACATCAAGATCCACGAGACAGCGGTACCGATGATGAACATCGAGTTGAGCACCATGTTGAGGGAGAATGAGAGCTGAGTGCCGACACCGGCCTGCTGCAAGAATTGGACACCTTGTCCAACGAGCGACTGACCACTGAGAATCTATTTCCATGAGCTTTCGTGATCTTTGTGCCCGAAAAGATAAGCAACTTACCTGCATGGTGAAAGTCATCATGGCAATTTCGGTTCTCCTTCGATTAGTGCCCTGGAAACATTGAATGTAACTAGTTCCTTCCGAGACTTCTCTCTCCATTTCGGTGGTATGGATCATGTAGGCGACAGAGTCGTCAACTTCGGCATCAGAAAATAAAGCCGGGTTGGTGAGACGTCGAACCGCAGTCTTGGCATCGTCGAATCGACCTTTTCGTACCATCCACCATGGAGAGGGAGGACAGAAGTAACTGATAGCGAAAAGTGGGGGAAGCCAAATCCACTGGATGACAAAAGGGATTCGCCAAGACCAATCGGTTTGGATAGTCAAGAGAGCCTTGACAACACCGGAAGAGAGCAAGATACCGATACCCCAGCACATGTTGATGTAGGCGGTCAAATATCCTCGTAACCGAATAGGGCAGACCTCGGCAGCGTAACCGACGGTACTGATCATCAGTTCTGTCATCCGCACCAGCAATAAACATACAGAGTTTGAAAGACACCCCAAGGCTAGAGGGTTAGCTGACACGTCCAAAGACATCGGACAGTACTCACTAGACCGCACAGAACCTGGGCCGCGACCAGAGTACCTAGGTTTTGGGCTACCCGTCAGCTTATCATCCGGATTAAACACTCACCAAACACAGACAAGAAGATGAAACCAGCTAGAGCGACGGTTGAGATCATCATGACGATCTTCGGCCCGTACTTGTCGGCCGCCCAGCCGTTGATCTGATAGGGTAAGCTCAGATTCGATCACCCTGGGGTTACTTACAATGAGACCGATGATACCACCTGCAGAAGCACCATTACTAAGGCCGGATTGCCAAGGAGCGGGGATTGTATATCCAATGGCATTACTGGTTGTGGGCACTCCGAATCGTCGGAGGAAAGCCGCTGACAGGTTAGCGACATCACTATCCAGCCGTACTGGTGGATACGTACGATGACCATAGAAAGAACCCAATACCGTCACATCGTATCCCTCCATGATCAGGCTGTAATCATCAGCTCGTGTACTCGACAGATCCGAGAAGGTAGACTCACGCTCCACTGAGGGCCATACTCCAGAAGACAGCCTTCTTGTGAATTAGGAATGCCTCCCATATCGTATTCTGATGTTCTTGCTCATCGGCTTTCGCAGCTGCTGACAGACCTTTGATATCGACTGCATCACCATCCAGATGCTCGGTATTGTGTTTGAGAATGGTAGTCATGATGACAGAGTATTGATGGGAAAATTTTGTGTACCGTTCGGGACCGTTTGCGCCGATGGATATATGTATTTGTCCAGCGTGGTGTCATCGATTCATTCTCGGTGCATACCGGGGCATTGGCGGGTCTCCCCACCCAGACAGAGTCGCGGGCGTACGGCCACCAGGATTAGAATATTCTTGCTAGCCGACACTCGGCACATAGCGGGTCCGTACCCTAGCTTCGGGTTCGGGTTTCGGCTGACTGGCAGAGGGTTGATCAGGGTGTCTGATGATCAATGCCCCGCTATATCTGGCGCAACAATGCACCGCGACGCCTCACAAGAACTCCCCCAGTCCCTCCTACGCCTTACCGCTACACGCTGTCGGGGGCTTGGCGACCGCGACGGCGAATATCGAGGATAGACACGGTTAAAAACGGAGTGCCAAGTGGATATAGATGGATATACTGGGTGGGGTGATCCATTGGAACCCTTGTACGCCTATGTGCTGGGAAAGCTGCTTAATAGGCACGGCAACCAATTCAGCGCTGACGGGGTATCAGCCTATGTACCAGACTTCCAGATGTCCCGACAAATCGTTAGATGGACACTCTCGAAGTCGTCCTTGAACCTTTTAGGTCAGGATTTTGCAAATTTGGTGCTCACTACTTGCCAAATGTGCTGACCGTAGACTTAGCCGCCGGAGAAGTAGCTGATTTCGTGTAGCGCGTTCACCTCGCGAACCCCCTCTTGGTCTCGCTATATACCAAGCATGTACGAGCAGAACCAAAAATTCACTGTCTAGCGGTAGAGTATCGTGAATGGTTCGACGAGCACTCCGTATATAACGTATGCAAGAGCGTACTGTACATATCTAATTCCCCCTCGGCCTACAAATTGTGCCAGACTATGGTACCTGAATCAACAAGACGCGACTGACTTTGATAATCTTGTCAACATATATAATACATGCCTATACGAAGCATGGAAGTGCCGCCTACGCCTTTACTGTCGAATCTCGCAAGGGGATGGGAGGTAGAGGAAGAATCACTGCTGTTTGATCAGCGACCTATATTCGGAGATGAGAGTATGATGGAAATGACGTTCGAGATGAGCCGGTCTGAGAAGTGGAATGGGCTCGATGATGGCGAGGAGTCGACGGACACCATCACTGAAAGTCTCATGAGAAAGGGGGATGGACGGATTGATCGGGGGGCAGAAGAAGCTGAAACCGCGAGAGACGCCGAAACACAACTCGAACATGAGGATACCGTCCAATTTGTCAAACAACCAGATGTAGCGCTTCCCGACAATACCGATCACTTCGACAAACCACCAGATGCACTGCTTTCCGACGAATGGATGGAACATGATGATTATTACGGAAGCTACCCACCATCACCCTTCCTCGACAGATCTACTTGGAAACGAGACCTGGGACAAGGATGGCTGGAGACCACGCTGGTGCAGGTTACTGCTGTTGTACCTATTCAATCGGACGTCGATGATTGCCAAGATCATATCCATCTAGAGTCGCCTCCGCTGGACACCTTCTGTGTCGAAGAGATCTCCCCAGACGATACTGTTTTGTCGGATCGCGGAGAGAAGCCGACTTTAGCAGACCAGCAGCGAGAATTGAATTTGTCACAGGAAGACGGCTCCTTTGCTAGCAGAAGTGGGAGCGGTAGCGGGAGCGGGAGCGGGAGCGAAAGCAGGGGTAGAAGAGACAGTCAGAGTAGAAACGGGAATGACTCGGAGGTTGGGATCGATGGCGGAACTGGCATGAGCAAGCGGCCTGCGAGTTCACCTCGTCGATCATTAGAGAAGAAGAAGCGTACGTTACTAAATCATGATCTGATGAATTCACCGCCAGCTGGCTGATGCACTAGCAAGATTGCGTTCGATTCTTTCCGAGGATCACGATCCCCGCGGATTATCTCGCTCAACTTCTTCTTCTCCCACGTCACCCGCTCTACATCCTTCTCAGGTAGCCACTTGTGCGGCTACCCAGAGTCTCACGCAGTCGTCCTCTTCCGATCGCGATCCTCAAGCCGGTCCCTCGAACCCCATCTCGCACCCACATCACAGCTCAGGCTCAAGCCGAAGCGATGAGACACTCGAGACGGCAAGTCCGGCTATCCGTACCTCGGTAAGTCTTGTCAATCGACCTCTCGAGATCATGCTGATATGCTAGGTACCCGTAGGACCTTGGCAAGATCAAGAGGAGGAGCAAGATCTTCCCCCAGCTCGTCCTTCGTTGCTCTCTCGATTGATCGCTAGGTCGAGTGTACTGCATCCCCAAATCATTGAACAGCCTCGCACTCATCCTTCGATACAGCCCTCCGATAGCTCCTCATCGCAACTGCACTCCACCGATCACACCAAACCAAGTACATTCCAGCTCGCAAGTCGGTCGTCCATCGCAGCTATTCCCAACGCCTTTTCCGAAGTCGAGATCGCCCGCTCTCGTCGTTCTCCAGACTCGTCGATGGTGCAGCCAATTTGGAGTGACGATGGAAGAGGTGCGGATGATGGGTCCGCCGAAGACTTTTTCGCTCGGTCTCCAGAACGCTCAATGCTCCAAGCTTCCATGCTTCGCGATCATCGACCTACGACCATCTTTGCTGGCAGAACATCGATAGCAAACGAAACTTCGGTCCACTCAATTACGCACTCCACAAGTCAGCTGCCATTGGATGTAAGCATCGATCAACCGGCCTTTTCTAGCACACCTCACTCGATTCTCCGCCGATCTCAACTTCCAGGTATAACTACCTCAGCTTCTGGTACCACCGTGAACCCCTCCACACCTAATTTGGCTATACCTCCAGCGATAGAGGCCGAAACACCATCGCGCCGCTCTACAGATTCAACCCCTTCGCTTTCATCAGCATCAAATGATCCTCGCGCGCCTTCGCCAAATATCGCAAACCTTGGCAAGAATGAGAACTCTCTTCGACGGTCAACTTCACAGCGAGTCATTGGCTTCCTTTCCGATCTAATACGGTCTACCTCCAGCCGGGCGGCCTCGGAGCGGGTACAGACGCCTGACCAATCTATGTCGGATCTGGGCGAGACTTCCGAGGACGGAGTGGAGGATCAGACTCAAGATGCCGCGGCCGATGAGCATTTGGACAAAGAATACGACCAGGAACTGGTCGACGATGGTAGCCATGACTCGTGAGTTATTTGTACAGCAGCCCTCAACGAGCTGACATTCAGGTACACAGCCTCCGGGCCACGCACGACTATCCACGGCATACCTGCTGCGCCGAGGTATATCCCCCTCACTCGTCCGGATAAAGCACCGATCTCGCATACAGCTTCCCGAGCTGCGAACCCCATACGCCAGCCCCGCCCTACAAAGCCGACGAGACCGACAGTCTCTTCGTCATTCGCCGCTGCCGCTCTCGCCCGCCTGCCTCCTCCTGGCAAAGGCTCTTCATCGGCGGCCGAAAAGATTGTGGTGAAACCTGCTGAACGAGCCTCTAATCTACAAGCCAGACGGGCGTTGTTTGAGAAATCGAAAAATCAACCCTTATTCCCTGTCGTTCCGGGAAAAGAGAATGCCAAAAGCGGATCGAATTCTGATCATAGTACGGTGAAGCGTCTGGAGGAGAAGCGGAAACTCCGAGAAGCTGAGGCACAGAAGAAGAGGATTGAAGAAGATCGGCAGTATCGGTTAATGAGGAAGGAGACTGATGTCAAGGCTAGACCTGTTCCCGAAATGTATAGGAGGAAATTGTAGACGTACCACTAAGCTTAATCTTCACACCATCATATGTATGTATGTTGTCTGCATCGGAGGTCTATGCGCCCGACCGAACGATATGGCATAAACAATATGAACCTCTGCATTTTTGATCTAATACCTCATACACAGAAAGAGACTACCTTTATTTCTACCAATACCCTACGACTAGTATGCGTACAATAACCTCGTGGATGGATCATCCCTCCTCATCGCTTTGCTGACTCGCTGCAACCAGAATCGCATGATAAAGGTGCAAATAATGACACCTCCCGCAAATCCAGAATTGGCCGACATTGCCGTGAAATATCGAGGTCCGTCGGATTTGGGGTACAGGTAGGGAGTAAAGATGAAAGAGGTCATGGCGATACAATTCATGATTGACAAAGCGCCCGCTTTCTTTTCAGGTGTCTGACCACATGTAGCGGCTACCCATCCAATGATGATAGAGTTGGCGCTGGAGAGTCAGCTAAGGAAATGTGTTCGACAACAACGGAGCTTACGAGTAGGCACCAGTGGCGAACAAGAACAGGGAGAGGAACCTGACTGCTGTGTTCAGGGTAGCGGCGGCCATGATGAAACCGACGAGAGCGACAGCCATTCCGCCGACTATATGCCACGTCTTCTCGTTCCTTCGCCCAGAGGACCAAGCCAAAGCTACGCTGAAAATACCAGCCAAAATGTATGGCCCTGCAGTGATTACTAAAGTAATGGTAGTGCTGTAGCCAAGAGTCTTGACCACTGTCGGAAAAAATGAATTAAATCCACATGCGCAAAGATGCAGCAGTTGCAGTAGAGTGAGGAACCAGAGCTTCGAGTCTTTGGCGGCTTGTTTGAGACCGACCCAGGCTCCCTTGCTTTCCTCGAGACCAACGGTGTCGCGTTCCATTCGAGCATGTGCTAGTTGACGCTCTTCCGGAGTCAGCCATCGTGTCGTGAGAGGGTGATCGGGCAAGGCCCAGAGAGCAATGACAGCGAGTCCGAAGGTAACGGCACCGAGGATGATGAATAGCCATCGCCACCCGGCAAGACCATGTGCGCCACCCAAAGTGGCAAACGTCGCGGCACTAATGAGACCGGCCATGGCTGTGGCAATGATGTTGGCGCCTGCTGTCAGAATGACTGCTTATATGCGATGGCATATGATGACATACTGTATAAGATCGAGACTCGAGTGGCGATCTCTCGACGGGTGTAGAATAGTGAAAGCATGTAGATTGCTCCAGGGTAGAAGGGGGCTTCTGTGAAACCCAACATGACTCGGACGGCCAATGCACCATGGTAATTCTGTACTGCGGCGGTAGCAGCGGAGACACCTGCCCATGCCCTGCAAATCAGACCTTGCTCTTGTCACTGGATTGGGCAGTTGCTTACATCATCCAGCAAGACATCCAAAGGGAAGGTCGAACCTTTTTGGTGGACATCAACATGTTGGAGGGGATCTATGCGAGTCAGAATATCGACGCAATTCGATTGGTCTCAGACTTGCCTGAATCAAGGTATAACCTGCGTAAAGGACCGAAACACAGACATTGAACTGATTGCCGACGAGACCTAGGTCCTTCTCAAATCCATCGAGCCGGGCGTTGGCGATGGCATTCTGGTCGAGCTTGTTCATAAAGTACATGCAAAAGACAATCGGCATGATATGCCAGTCGAGTTTACGAACAAGCTTGGTCTCTTGTGGAGAATAGACAGTATTGGTACCGAAATGATCGGCCTTGCTCTTGGTCTCTTGGGACTTGATATCATTCTCGAGGTCATCGTTGTGCTCGTACTCGGCTTTGGTGATAGAATCATTGTGACTTCTCATCTTTTCCAACTTGACCCCACCAGAAGCTGGATTGATGACGTTGGTCGCCGTTGGGGCGACATGAGGATTATCGAGTTGAGACATACTTGGGTTGTATATCGTTGAGCTTCGCTGAGTAGACAAGAGCTACAATCGGGATGAGAAGACAACTATCAGCGGAGACAGCCCAGTCGACTCTTATACCTCGATAGATCAGTAAATAGCCCCAGGTCGTTAATGGAGGACCCGTGGAGACGTGTATGCGCGGCAGACTGGAGACGAGGAAGAAAAGCCTCGCCATGTACCACGGATGCATGCTTCCGAGGATAACAAACAGCCTGGATCCGAAAATAACGACCGGGCGGCATTCTCCGCGTGTCGATCGCATCACGCAAGGTCTCTTCGGATGCATGCTTCCATGGAGCACCGAGTGAATAAGTGAGTGAACTAGTCCGGGAGCATGCTTCCGGTGTGGAGGTGGTCCACTACTACATATATATCGCTGCAGCTGGTCGAAACGTTCCTCATCATCACACAACACAATCAAACACTCGCAACAGCACATCAAAGTAACAGACCTCTCAACAAACCCAGCAATATCTATCACAATGGCTATCTCCAACGGCAACGGAAACCACAACGGATCTTCATCCTTCAGCAACCCTCGAGGAGGCGTCGGATTCGACATGAGTGGTATCACTCCTGCTCCTGTAAGTAAATGACGATTTAAAGCGTGATATCATCTCGCTGACTAGAAGGTCACTCCATTTAACGAGGATGGGTCGGTCGACTATGAAGCTATCCAGCGAATCGGATCTTGGCTCGCCTCTGTCGAGGGTGTCAAGGGCCTCGTCGTCCTTGGACATGCCGGTGAAGGTACTTTCCTCACCGAAGAGGAACAGGTGGATGTCATCAAAGCTTTTGTCAAGGCCGTTAACAACACCATTCCTATCATCGCTGGTATCACTCGAGAGGGTGATTACGTGGCAGGTCTCGAGGCAAAGAGGGCAAAGGAAGCTGGCGCTGCTGCTGGTCTCCTCTACCCGTAAGTGGTTGATACTCTTCTTGCAATGACGACGTGTAGCTGACAATTAAGATCTCATGGATGGCTCCGATTCGGCTACCAGACTGGTGCTCCTCAAGCTCGATACAAGTCAGTTTACGAGGCATCTGGTCTACCTCTTATCCTTTTCCAATATCCTGCCGAGACCAAGGCTACCTACGACTTGCAGACCCAACTCGACATCCTTGCTCAGCCTGGTGTCTTTGCCAGTAAGTTACTCTGCTCCAATTTCATCTACTGGGTGCTGTCTGACATCCGATAGTGAAGAACGGTGTACGAAACATGCGAAGATGGGACCGGGAGATCCCAGTCATCAAGCAAGAACGACCCGATATCTACGTCCTCACATGCCACGATGAATACCTACTCCACACTTCTTTCGATGTCGACGGTATGCTCATCGGGTACGGGTGTATCGCTCCCGAAGCCCTCTTCGAGCTACTCAACGCCGGTAAAGCACAAGACTACAAAAAAGCTCGAGCAGTTCATGATAAGCTTCTCCCAGTCACTGCCGCCGTCTACCATCGAGGTTCTCATATGGAAGGAACTGTCGCTCTAAAATGGGCTCTGGTCGCTCGTGGTGTACTCAACCACGCTACTGTCCGAGGAACCCTTCTTCCCCTTCAAAAAGGAGCCGATCAGGAGATCTTTGCCGCCATCAAGTCGGCTGGAATTCCCAAAGTACAGTAGTCTGGTAGTTCAGTTTGAAGTTTACGCTCAATGTATCAAATGTTTGCCTTGTTATCAAGTCAGCCCCGTCTACAATGGTTCCTGACTCACCCAATCTCGCCGATATTGCCTAGTTCGTGATCAGTCAAGCTGCTTTGTGACATGATCTCGGTAAATTTTACACCGGAACCATCGACAGCGCACGTCTGTAATACAGCAACGCCCGATCGAACATGGTGTATGTCATCATTGAAACTGCATTCGCCCGGTCACTGGAAGTGTGTCACCTTCACCGTGATTGGCATTAATCAGTGATACGCGAGAAGACAGCAACCATCAGGATCACATATGTCACTGTGACACGGCAATGACTAAGATCTGCATTATTCTTCATGAAAGCATGTCACTTGGAGGCACCGCTACTTGACCAGACACCCGATCCATCCATAAGCTCCTGTCCATCTACTTTCTGGTCATGTGTACCATCGGGATCCATTCCGCCAAAAAAGTCCCACGAGAAATCACCTATGCTGCCTGCTCCCGGCGCTTCCTGTGCAAATGCTACCGAGGGACCGGTGATCCCAACTCCATTTTGGTCAAAGCCAGTCATACCAGAAGGTCTTCTACTTTGAGCCGGAAAGGTAGGATCATAGCCAAAATTGAACATATCGGTAAAGAGCGCTTCATCAAGTTGTTGATCGGCATTGAAAGTAGTATCTGGGAGGAGTGACGAGCTTTGCATACTCAATAATTGCTCCAATGACACGTGTTGAGGATCCGAGACACCGTTGAGTATCGGAAGTAAAGACCAGGTGTTTGCCGCTGGGTCGGAGCCGGATGAAATGTTATTTTGGTCGGCGTGATAAATCTGTTGTTTGGAGAAAAGACCATCGATTGCTAGACTCGGTGGGGTGGCGCCAAAAGTCACTGGGAAGCCATCACTACCAATTGCATTCGCTGAATGAGGATCAGAATGCATCGTATTGCCGAGTCCTGTTGTCCAGTTCGAAATCAGATCTGTTACACGACCATGATTATTGGTGATTTGGTTGAAATCGTCAATCGTTGATTCGTAATTTCGTCTCGGTGAAGGTGGTCGGCTGGGATCATCGCAAGGTCCGATACCTACGATATCTGCGAATTGTATTGATACATTGATAAGAATTCGATACGTTGGGGCGAGACGACTTTGCTTGGCCAAATTCAACGCAGTTGAAACTAGGCCTCGATCGAAGACATGACGCGGATTGTTTGAATCGATCAACAATGGAAGAGAGAGTATCAGAGAAGCGTGGTGAATATAGTAGTAATCGTACCAGAGTTCGCCCTCGAGGCAGCCATAGTTGGCCAAGTCCGCTAGGCCGGTCAAGCATTTTCTAGCTCCAATCAGCGATATCTGAGCCAAGGCGTCGATGCTCGCAAGGATAGGGTTGGCGGAGTCGGGCAATGGCATTGATCGATGATCTAGCTCCTGATCGATAGAGCATAGAAGATATGGTCGCCCAAGGACCGATCGCAGATGATCGTATGTAGCATGAAGAAGATATACCGATCGTCGATGTCTGGTTGTGGCGAATGGTGCGGAAAAATGTAGATGCGGGGGTAGCGATTGCTCCCATCTCAACAAGACTTGATCCAGCTGATTCGCCATATCGGTTGTTTCGACTAGGCGATTGGGGGATGCAAAGTGTGTCGATATCGATGCGATGAAACGTTTGATTCGGGCAGAGATATCACCAAGTTTTACCGCATGTTGAAGGAAGCCATGTGGAGTATCGCCTCCGTTCGAAAAGCCTTCATCTGGGAAAGAAGCACTGACATCAATAGTCGACGTTGCACTGGGTCTCCCTAGAATGAAGCTCAGACTCTGCTCGAATAAGTTCAACGACCACCAGGTCATTCGACGGGTATTGCGAGTGATATAATCAAAATTGGCGTTCTCTCCATCACGTTGTATTCCCAGAGCGATCGCCATTCGGGAAGCATGGCCCAGGAGCATCCAAGCTGTATTACGTTCACCGGCATTATGTTGATAGAGTCCCAGTAGAGCGAGAGCATGGACATTGGCGAGTGTCGCCGTAAGGACTACTCGTTGTAGACCCTCTCGGACCACGATTGTAAGGTATCGTTTCTGTATGGCTGCAGCCTCTGGGAAGTTGTCTCGCTCCAGGGATTGAGCACCGAGGACAAAGACCATATATAGTGCACAGGCCCATCCTGATTCTGGAACAGCGGCGCCAGGGATGTGTCGAATAGGTGACCATAATGATTCATATTGCACTCGAAAGTTGTTTCGGTCAAATAGGTGGAAATTGAGATGAACCCGATCAAAGAAACTGTCAACAAGTCGATCGGCGAGATTTCGAGGTGGTAGGCAGTCGTTGTGCTCGATTGCCGAAGACGATCCCAATACGCTCCTAGGTGTAGTACGATTTTGAGGAGAGGGATTGGTATCTGTTTCGGAACGGCTAGTCATGTTGAACGTTTCCCTGATGGACGGACTGGTCTCTTCAAGCTCTGCAGCCATGACGGGATGACCAGGTATTCTCGCTTCAAGAGCTGTTGTACGTGCTGCCGAAGTGAATTCGTGTGCTCGTTGCTGCCGTCTGTAGCCGGGGCGATCGAGTGGAGGGGTGTGGCTTCCAAACTTCTTAACTAAATAGCGTATGGTGTTTGCAAAGAGGTACGAGCTCGCCGGTCCAACATAGTGGTAGCCCCCTCGAGGTGCGGGAATCAAGGCTCCCTCCGGTATGCGAAGTCTATGTACCGAAGCAAATAGATTGGCGTCCTCCAATGACAAAGTACCGGTATTCGAGTCAGACATGGAGCTTTCTGTCTCATGACTCGGTAACCCTTCTCCTGCGCCTTCCATCTCAAATGATTACATATCTAAATCCAATCCATTCCTTTTGGCGAGACTACGTATTCCATCGACAGTATCCACATTCTCATCGGGATAGAGCTTATTTATCAAGGTATCGAGCAGTCGGTAGCGAAGTTGTAATTGGTCGTAACTGGCATATATACGTTGTTTACGCGGCAAGGTCGATTCGCAGCTGATTGAAAGCTGAGTACAAGCGGCACAGTCATCACCGTTTCCTGGGATCCGGATACACCTGATTTTACGTGTTTTACAACGATCACAGGAAACTGACACTCGTTGACGTTGGGAATCGGAGACACGACGCCTACTTTTCTTTGACGCAGGCGGCTGCATGCTCGGTGATACAGATGACTGTTGAGGCTGGGGCGCCATTGGGGTTGGGGTACGGGCAAGTGGGATACAAAGCAGACGGGGTAGTCATGGCAATCATATTCAGTGTCATATCGTACGGATGCTTGCTTCCGTGTAAGAACATTCGTAATAGTTCCGGTAACCTGTGGGGCCCGGATTCTGCGCCGAATCTCGAGGTTGATCTATGCAGGTATCACTTTCTGTATGCAACCTGCATACTCTGGCGAGTGCATTCGAACGGCCGGATGGCAGAATTGACGGCGCGGTAGTTGAGAGCAGTATCATGACCAGATGGTAGAAAAAGCACAGTCGGCATGACACTGAAACAAGCCCCACCCCTGAAGAGCAGAGCTGGACTTTCTGATAGGTGTAGGCAGTCTCGTCATTGCCTTGGAGAAGAAAGCAGACTGACCTCTCATATATCAGGACGCCTTCTTTGTGGTGGGCAGGAAAGTGGGCTGGCGCTCTGAAAAGTCTGAGGAAATGCGGGCCATTGTTTCTGGATGGTATAAGCCTTGCTTAGACTGACAGTGAACAGATGGGTTCCTTCCCCGTCAAAAATAGACTACAATATTTATTCAACGGCCAGAATTCACCAAATTCAAGCTACTTATAGACAATAGACAGAGACAATTGATACGCTTGACCCCGTGGATCACCTTGCGGTCCAACGTCATATAGCTGACAGATTATCCCCCCTGCAGTTCTCTTTCATCATTCTCAAGATCGATCAGAGAGCTGATTAGAGCTGCAGGTAAGCCATAGATTCTATAGATTTTTCAAAGATCTTATTGGAACTGCAGAGCCAACGCATTTGTCTTTGATATCTGTCCTTGCAAGGACCGATTGCCAAGAATGTTGGGGGAACAGTAGACGCGGCTTCAAGATTCGGGAATGGGGAAAGAAAGCTGAAGCAGCGATTGCTATTAGCAAGTAAGCCAGAGGGGAAACGATAGGGTCATCAAGGCGCATTAGGCATGAGTGTAAAGGTTGGATGAAGGGCGGGAGATAGAGTGGAAAATAAATCGGAGTTTGGTCGGAAAATACCGAAATGACTCCGAGAGTGGGGTAGTGAGTAGTAAGTGGTTCCTCAGTGTGTAGGTCATGTACCACTTGTTCACTTCTTCGTCTACCCTCTCTACCTCTCTCATACACTCTGACAATGTCAGTATCAATCAAAGACTCTAGGAAGATTTTGAATGTAGGAGTGGTAGGATGTGGTGAAGTTGCTCAAATCGTCCATGTACGTCCATCTCATCTTCGCGATCCACGATAGATTGGAAATGGGTTAAGATGGTGAAGATTGATGATAGTTACCGAATATAATGCTTGCTCCTCATCTCTTTCACTTGGTGGCACTTTGTGATGTATCGAAGGAATTATTGGATCATTGTGGAGATAAGTTTCATGTGGATGAAGAGTGTCGATTTATGGATTTGTATGTACCCTTCCCCTGGTCTACCTCCCTCCCTCCTTGTTTCCCATGCTATGTTCCATCCGGCTGATCCCTTGAGAGTAGCTTTTGGTGCTAGTTGAGAGTTGACAAGATAGAGAAACGATGTTATCCACTATCAACCTTGATTTAATCCTAATCCTCTCCCCTTCAGAACTACATGTCCCCCAATCCATCCTTTGTCTCAAATACGGGAAACACATATTCATTGAAAAACCACTTGCAAATACATTATCCGAAGTGGACTTGTTGGAGAATGCGAGGATTGAAACTGGAGATCGTATTGTTTTTGTGGGGTATATGAGACGGTATGCTGCTGCTGTACGAATTGTCAAGGAACGATTGAGGGGGAAGCGGATTAGATATGTTAGAGTGAGGGAAATTATTGGAAGTGTGAGTCTTTTGATGGTTCATCCTATACCCACTATCCGCTCAAGGTATCTCCAAACGTGAAGCGCATTGGATGACGGACCCCTCAACCTCTGGCTATCATCTCGCTCAGCCTTCGGTACAGCTAACAAACAGAACGAACATTTCACAACCCAATCAACGACTTACCCACTCTACCCATCCCCATCCCAAACCCCAATCCCACCGTCGACAAACCCATCAATACCTCAAATCCGTAAATCAGCAATGATTGAAAACTTTGGTGAAACCCTAGGGATCGATCTTAAAGTGATTCCAAGTTGGAGTATCTTGACAAATTTAGCTTCACATAGTATTAGTATGATGCGTGAACTTTTGGATTCACCAATTGGAGTTGGGTATGCTGATAGATCTGGAGGTGTTGGGTCGGGAGACGGTGGGGAGGGGGTTGGGGTTGGTTGGTGGAATGTCGTTTTTGATTATGAGGGGTTTAAAGCTCATTACGAGGTATGTCATCTTCTCTGATTCTTGTCCCTCCTGTCTTCTTCTCGGTGATCGACCCTCATCTTTCACTTGTGCTTCTCGCCGTGTATGTCTTCTGGACAATATACCCCTGGTCGGATCTTCCTCTCCTCATGATCAAGTTGTAGGAAGACGCACTAGATGCAAGATGAGGGGTGTATGTCGACTGACGATCAGATGGGAATAGATCAAGTCCCATTATTCGATTCCCACATCGAAATCTATACAGATGACGAAAGGATCAAAATCCAATATGACACGTAAGATCTTCCCATGTCTCCTATCCAAACAGTCAGAAAATGAAGCTGATATCACAGACCATATATCAAAGGACTTCCAATCACAATCGAAATCCAATCCCGCTTACCAACTGGTGAATATTCATCTCAAACCATTCGACCGACGTATGAAGATCCTTATACTCTTGAATTTAGAGAATTGTATGATTGTATCGTTAATGGGAAAGAGGTCAAGACTAGCGTGGTGGATGCTAGACGGGATACTGAGTTGGCTATTGAGATCATCAAGGCTTTGTAGTAATGTCCCTCTCGTGTGGCATCGGATGGCTTGGTTCGTATCGATTGAGAATGGATTGAGGTGGCTCGTGTGGTACTAGAGATGCAAGCGTTGTAGGTGGGATGGTCCATCTTTTGCTCTAGTCGATGAAAGGGAAAGTGTCGAAAGAGTCACATCCAATAGTCCAGCATGATCCTCCTGCCCTGACGTCAAGTCAGACGTCGAGATATGACACCAACTGAATGAGAGCCATGCCAGCTCCCCGATGAACAATCAGTAAGCCCCGCCTCACACCCGAACAGCCCACCTGCAGCAAACCCACAAACCCAGGATATCCAGTATGTCATACATGCGTCACAAAACCAACGCCTATCGCATAACGATACCATCAAACCTCTGCTTGAACCAAGCAACAGTGTGCTCAGGTCGGACCTTGTGCTGAGCACCAACCTTGGCAGTAGCCCTCTTCCTCCTGGCAACCCTCATTCCTGGTCGTCCCATGACAACGTAGAAGTCCATACCGAAAATACCGATTCCTGGGTCGTATTTGATACCGAGATCAATGTGTTCCTCGATACCGAAACCGAAGTTTCCAGTCTCGGAGAAGTTTCTACTAGTCAGCATGGTGCAGCGGAGGGATGATAGTGGACCGGGAAGGCGAGTCGGGTATGGATGTTGTGTTGGATGAAGTGGTAGGTAGGGTAGTGGTCTGGAATTGGATGGATTGAACGACGAAGGAGGTAGACCTGGGAATGTCGATTGTCCGTAGACAAGTCAAAGCCATCCTTCGTTCATGCCTTTTCGTCCTCCATATTCCCATCCAACATCCACTACACTGCCAACCAAATCCACCATTACACTTCCCGACCCGCCAACCGGCGTGCTTGATTGACTTACCGCTTCCTCAACTCGTACTCCTTGACCTTCAAAGCTCGCTCCAAAACCTCCTCAGCCTTAGGTCCTCGGATAGTAGCGTGAACGGCAATCTTTTCGTTCCTTCGGATAGAGAAAGATCGGACAGTGTATCGTGCCTTGGAAGTAACGGGGGTTTGACCAGTGAGTTGTTCTAGAACCTTGGATGCTCGAGTAAGTCGATCACCAGACTCTCCGACGGCGATGTCTAGATCGTTAGTTCTCCATCCTTGTGTCTCTCCATATGATTCTACTGACTGATGACCAACTTCTCAATTCGGAGCTCCTTCATGGGGTTGACGGCGGTAGTTTTGTCGGCCTAAGGGTTAGTTGTGGACTCTGGTGAATCCTGGAGTCCGGTTCTCCTAGTGTCCAGTTCTCCATCCTATTCCTCCTTCTCCTCTTCATCTTTTCCACCTACGCCGTTTGAACAAATTTCCAGTTGACTCCAATCCATCTTTAATCCTTTCATTTCCATCGCCGCGACTCCTTTCCTTCGAGCTTGATCCATTGTGAAGAGATAAACATACCATTGTGACGATTCCTGAATACTGTTAGCTATGTATATTATATAGAAGTACAAGGTATATCACTTACTTGACCTTTTATTGACGGATAGACTAGGATTCAATCTGTTCAACTAAAGACACGCAAATCACCCACTCACCTCCGCCGGAGAAATAGAATCAAGAGAGAAATCGCCGATGTGCCTAGAATGTGGCACCCTGGTTGCCTTTTATTCACATCGGCTGTTTGCTTATCGCCGATCAAGACGACCAGAGGAGCGTGCCTTTTTTGCTCAAGTCCGCGCGGAGTCCACACTACATACTATATATAGGAGTATCATCAGCAATAGGTCGCTGCATTCTTACTCAGATAAACATCCCACAAAATGACCGCACTACCGGCTTCGGAATACCAGTACGATCTCGGTCAGGCGCAGAGTCGGAAAATCACCACTACTAATGGAGAAGCCCAGAAATGGTTCGATTATGGCTTGATCTGGTGTTATGCCTTTCACCACGAGGAGGCTATACGATGCTTCGAACAATGTGCATACCATGATCCGGATGCGGTGATGGGGTACTGGGGTATAGCATATGCTCTGGGAGGAGATTACAATCATCAATGGAAGCTATTTGGAATTGGGGAGATTGATACGGTGCTGCCGAGAATCAAGGAGGCCGTTGGCAAAGGCAACAAGGCGACGGGAGCGTCAAAGCTGGAGAGGAAATTGATGAATGCTTTGGATGCTAGGATGCCGGATGATGAAGAGGATAGGGACTACGCCGCTTGGGATAAGAGGTATATGGAAGCTATGAAGGAAATATACGAGGATTACCCAGACGACCTCGATATCGCCGCACTGTACGCCGAGTCAATGATGATACAAACGCCATGGAATTTATGGGATCTACATACCGGCAAACCTACTCCTGGTTCTTACGCGCTGGAGATTGAACGTGTCTTGGAAAAGGCTCTGTCAAATCCCGATTCTGATACCCATGCCGGACTACTCCATTTCTATATCCATCTCGAGGAAATGTCGCAACATCCCGAAAAAGCGGTCGTAGCAGGTGACAAATTACTACACTTGGTACCTGACGGTGGTCACTCCAGGCACATGCCTTCACACCTCGATATACTCATTGGCGACTATCGACGCGCCATCACCTCGAATGCACTAGCCATAGAGGCGGATACAAAATACATCAAGCTCCATGGATTAGATGGATTCTTCACAACATACGCTCTACACAACTACAATTCGTTAATTTACGCGGCATTGTTCAATGGTCAGTCAAAGGTGGCGTTCAGATATACTGCCGAGATGGAGAGACTTCTGGCTTCGGATTGGTGTCATTCGGTTCATGGCGATTACATGGAAGCAGCGGGAGCTACCCGTACACATGTCCTAGTAAGATTCGGAATGTGGACTGACCTCCTTCAAATCGCATTGCCTATCGATCCAGTCACGTACTCGGTAACAACTGCATTCGTCCATTATGGTAAAGGTATCGCTCATGCTGCTCTCAACCAAATCGACAAAGCACTTGAAGAACAAACATTATACCTCAAGGCAATCGCACGAGTCCCATCGACTCGTTTGGTATTCCCCAACAAAGCCTCCGAGGTCTTCAAAATCGGAACAGCAATGTTATCAGGTGAAATCGAATATCGCCGAGGCAATTACGACATCGCATTCACTCATCTTCGCGACTCTATCAAGTATTACGACGCTCTACAATACTCAGAACCATGGGGATGGATGCAACCTACTCGACATACTTATGCCGCCTTAAAACTAGAACAAGGACAAGTGGAAGAAGCGATGGAAGTATATGCAGAGGATTTGGGACTAAGTGGGAAATTAGCAAGGAGTTTCTGGCATCCGAAGAATGTTTGGGCATTACATGGGTATTATGAGTGTTTGAAACGGCTTGGAAAGTATGATGGAGGTGAAGGGAGATGGGTTAAAGGGGAATTGGACTTGGCGTTGGAAGTGGCGGATATTGAGATTGAGAGTAGTTGTTTCTGCAGGATGGACGTGAAGAAGGGTGGCAAAGAGGAGGCAGGCTTGACTGAGGAGGAGAAGGTGGGGTGCTGTAAATTATGATGACTATAGCGAGCGGTTTTTGATTGACTACGACCAGGAAATGTGGAAATGTGACTTTAGATTCAGAGAAATGCTCTATGAGGTGCTTGAAAACAGTGCCAGCTGGAACGGATTTGACATCTTACTGATTCGTTCCTTCATCGAGACCCCAACCTGATCCTACAACGATGAGAAACGTGATAGACGAATGCGTCGGCTCTGCAGTTCTAATCAGCTCTCTGAATGATCAAAAGAATGATGAAAGAGAACTGCAGGGGTTACAATCAATTAATCATGTAGGGTTGCACCGCAAGGTGAAACACGGGGTAAAGCGTATTGTACTCTCTCCGTCTGGATGGCCATAGGACCATTCTCTAGATATATCTCTTGTCATCTGGAGTATAGCTTATCACTCCTATCCAGAGTTCACATATCACCGCTCACGACAGATGCTGATCTGTTCATTATTGAAAGCCGGACCTGGTTCTAAATATGAGGAAGGCAAATGGCGTGATCACGTCACGTCCATCCATGGACAAGAGGAGGAGTGGAAGGAGAGCAAACGGGCATCTCCTTTGAGGATAGTCTAGGCCCTCGACCGAAGTCACAAAAGACGGTAACTTCCTCTCATCACTGAAGCGCTTCAAAGTGCGCCCTGATAGACTCCCTTTGACCAGGGCTGTGCTTTGGACGAGAGGGCACCAGCAGAGGATGCAGGTTGCCCCTTTCATCAGAGTCACAAATCTGTAACTTTGAGTAGCGACGTATGGTATAAAGGATAACAGTTCGGGCTTGCAAATTCGCCTTCCAGTCATGAAAGTGCGCTGGACCCAGGAATTATATGAAGGTATGCAACAGCAACACACCGATCCAACATACTTATCACTAATCTTTATCCCATCACACCAACATTGACTATGTCGTTTGCCGCCTCAAATTCGACCACTGAGTCCAACGATACCGTCCGGCCGGAACTAGTCGATCCTGACAATTTAGAAGAAGGCTGGCCATTTATGAGATCAGTTTGTGAAGGATCCTGTGTACAGTCGGATGGGGTCTGTACTGGTCAACTGGAGGGCAGAGCCGTCCAAGAACACAGTCAATTCCGAGATCCGGACACGGGATTACGTCAGTTCGTGAGTTACATATATTGGTTCAGGGGACTCCCTTCCATCCTGCCACCCACACCAATGGTATTCGATCCCGATCGCTGATGTGCAGGGAGTCTTCCTCGACCCACTAGGCAGGGTTGCAAGATCGATATTCACCAACACGCCAGTCTTGGAGTCTGATCAGATCCGTGCCGATGAAATCATGCGCCAAATCGGACAAACGGTACATCGCAATACCACTTACGCTGCCAGTTTGGAGGAAGGAGAACGATCTAAAGGGTTGATCGATTGGAATAACGAGTTTCGGACAAAGTATCGAGACATGTACTCAGGTGCTACAGCTCATCTCACCGAGGCAGAAAGGTCTCAAAACAGGATATCAACGCTTAGACAATATGCAGAATCGGCAGCGGAGAGCGAAGACTGGGAGAATCTTGCTGCGTTGAAAGAGGAATTGGAGACAATCACGACCGGAGTTCAATTCGAAGCACAGAAGTTCAAGGATGATCATTGTTGGGCGCTCATGCGTCACCTCGACACCTTGAAGGATGTTTACAGGAAACCCACCCCCACTGGCGCTCCACGTTGGCGAATGAAAGCAGGAACAGCAGGGACAATACAAAAGGTTCCCAGACCTTCAGCTGTTACCACGACGTCTCAAAGACATGCCATGGCAGAAAGAACAGAGAAGCCGTCGCAGTGGGACTAAATACTGCATCAAGATCGGGGTGCAGCGGAACCGTCCGTGAGGGGCTTGTAAGTGGAAAGGGGATAGCGTTGTGTAGTATAGGTAACGCGGATGCGGATATATTTGCAGGAATTGAATGAATCGATACAGTGCTGCTATTCTATAGCACACATTGACTTTCGATGATTGATAGCAGCATCCCCATAACGGACGATAGCATAATACTGAACGGCGTTCTTGACTCTAGTCAATTTGCCACTCGAGATGGTATTTTGAGATTCGGTTCCCAGGTCGATTTTTCATGGTGCCAAGTGCTTCATCAGCCTGGAATCACCGCTGATGTTCAGACTCTGGATATCAAGCAATTTCTCGAAGACGTTTGACTAACAGCCTAACTGCCGTGTCACGTTCAATTCGAGCTCTCGTATGTGGTAGGTGGATACGCTCATCAATGATGATTCCAGACCCGAATTATTGCCCAACAGGGAAGGCACACCTACCATCCTTTATACCGATTATCTGGCACTATAAGAGAGGGAATCAATCTGTGACGCTCAATGATAGCCTCCTTACATGGTGCTGGCAGTCCATTGCAACCGCGCGAGAAGAGAGAAAGTGTATCAAGTCGACCGAGGTAATAAAGGACAGAACATAGGAAAACCGTAGTCGAAGGAAGGCAAAGGCTGCGCTCCTTTGCCCAGTCAGGAGGTTGAAACGGCGTCGCAATGTCTCCTTTCATAGAGACTTGAAGCTCAGACAATCGCATTGAAAGTCAGCATGACCAGATACAGTATAAACAGGCTGCGATTGATGTATTTGCTGCTATTCATTTAGTCTACCAACACTTCACCACAAATGCAGATTCAACGAAATCAAAAGAACGCCAAAAGGGAGCGACCGGCCTTTAGATCTTCTCGAGGCGGCAGTCGGATGTCACGAGTCCAGTCAAATGATTCCGAACATGAAGTACTCATTACCGCCCCCGCTCAAAGCATCACGTCACACGTCCCTAACACGACAGCCGATGTCACACTTCTTGACCAAGCTGTGGGCATCCCACCTAATCTCATAGGGCTAGAAGGTGCAGTATGTCGCCATGATTTCATAAGCGCAACAGAGGATGAAGGACATTCAATCGGATCGGGGGCAAAGGTGGTACTCAGTGTCTGGAGCAAGAATCCCACAAAGTATCTTGTGGGTCGCCACCAGCGCCATCAGATCTGACCACCATATAGACTCAGATGTATGACGACTTTTTTCAAGCGGGTTTTGAGGAGCACTTCACCAGAAGGTTGACCGAAGATACGCAGAGAAGATTCAATCCGACCGCTCGACAGTCAATGGACATCCTCCACCAAGCACGAACCAACGCGGAAAGGAATCCCGAAAGCGAGTGGGGCCCGGGACTTCGTGCGGAAGTTGAGAACTTTCATACAGGATATGGAGACTGGTGGTCGCATATTGGGAGGACTGAGGAGCTTGAGGTTTGGAAGACCCAGCACGGCTTGAAGACTGTCGCACTTTGTAAAAAGATTGGAAACATCCTCGACACTCTTCCTTCTGCTACCGCAAAATCGGAGCCTGAGGAGGAGTCTGCGCAGGAGTCTGCGTCCTCTGCTGTGGCCACTGAACCCACTGCAACGTCACCGTCGGCTTCGAGACGACAAAGACTGGCTCAGCTTCGCCTATTAGTGGAGACAGGTATGTTCACGACGACTCCCCGTTCAAACGTGATCGGCATTTGCTTACCTACAACAGGGCCGTCTGCAGTTGGCAGTGACTGGACACCTACTCCAATTGAGATCTCAGAACGTTCGATGGACGGTCGAGGCACCACTCCCTCCCCAATATCAGATCACTCTGAACGATGGTAAGGGATCCATTCTGTAAATTGTACCTATCTGTGACACATGCACCTTTTGCCCGATCAAAGTTGAACTAGCATGGGGAACAATGAACCTGAATCATGAGAAGGACCAATGATGTGGAGGTACATACATCATAGTAGACCTCTTGACGACGGCCAAATCCCCTCTCGACGACAAATACCGTGGATCGCATTCTCCCACGAGCGCAGACTGTGATTGGTGTAATCAGTGTCAAGAACAGGGACGCCTAAGGCCCCGTTCCAAAGTTGCCACCGCCTTCATTACTATCGCATTCCCCTGTTTTAGTGTTACGATGCCTGCAACACCGAGGAGTGGACGATCTGATGATCAGGCCTTCTTGAACTTCAGTGACTGAGAGTGTTTCTCTCCTCCCATGCTTGGCCTGATACGCAGCAGTACGGGACACTGTTAAGGGATATGACCCCTGAGCGAACTCAAAGGACATCAGTCTACCTTTATTTAGCGGGAATCAAGACCCCCTACTGGTGGAGCAAAACGAGAGACGCCTTCTGCTGAGACTCACTTTCTCTCATTTTTCAGCTGACAAGAGCCTCCTCTAACTCCATCATGTCTCTCTTCACTTCGGCATCTCAGCAAGATAGAGCTATCACAGGCACTCATGTTGGTGTTCCCAATCAGCTCACACTCTTCGGAGCCGGATACGAATGGGATCAGGATCTGGAAACCCGTGGCTGGACGAAAAACCGGATTCTGACACCGGCAGGCAGGACTCGGTACCACCTGACTGCGCCATCGTCATGGGTCCGATATGGGACCGAATTCCAAGCCGCGATTCCGGCTGCTTTCACACTTGCCTCATCGGTGTTCGATAATCACGACCCCGGACTTTCAGCTCAAAAGCAATACAATGGTATCTCTGAAGAGCTAGTATTGCTAGAAACATTCGCTCGCGAAACCGAACTCGAAATCGAGGACGAGAGCAGAAAGGCATCGATCAAGACAGCTCGCGACTCACTTAAGTTCACGTATCGGGCTTATCATCGACATCTTGCTGAGGAGGAACGAAACTCTCCTGATTCAGAAATCAAGTCTGAGTGGAGGACCCAAAACGATATCAATACTCTTGGTGTCGCTAAAGCCGCCGACTCACTTTCCAAATGCCTCTACAATCCTCCTGACCGTCGTACTGGGATATCAACGTCCCAGCATCAATGGGCAAGCGCCGGATCTACCGATATTTCAACAGGCAATACTAGCTCTTCGCAACACCCACACACCGAATCCGGGATCGGGGATTCTCACCAAAGCGAGACATCGGGCAATTCTTTCCATGAGGCGACGCGCCCATTAGATCGCGGGCTGAAGAGACAACCTCGCGTGAACCCGCTTCGGAGCAGAGAGAGATCAGAGCGCCATACTCCCTCGTCAATCGAGAAAACTCCAGTTGAACCACCACCCCTCCGGGAAAACGCCAGGCAATAATCTTTCGAAAGCGAAATTGCATCTCGTCGACGGAGTGGTGGGTTCGATGACGAAAAGGCTACCTTTGAGTAGGACTATCAGTAGCTGAGGTGGTCCATATGATCACAGGCCATGAGGGACTCCAGAGACCAGCGTCTGCTGCCAATTGCCACTCGTGTCTGAGGCGAAATGCGAAGTATATATTTGATGATAATTCGGTGATCCGCTTGGCGCACACCCCACCACTTGTTTGTGAAAGAGTAACATGGATCAGAAGGGTTACCGCTACTCCCACTGCAGTTCAGATGCTGGGCGAGTCTTACTCTCCGCGTTGTTGTTGACGTTACGAAATCAGTGGCAAACATCAGGCTGGAAACGACACGGTTGGCGAGCTCGAATTGTCACGACTCATGTATCGCTCTGATAATTCTAGCCTGTGCTGGAAAGAGAAACATACATGAAGGTCATGGATCTACAGCTACCGGTGACTTGTTTTGCGACGAAGCAATGAGATATTTCGGGTTTCAGTGCCCAGCGAGGCTCTAGCCTTACCCCACTATCACATCGGCGCTCAATAGGTCTCTGACTCCGACGTACGAACACCCACCAGTAGGGCTACGGTAGTCAGGGGTAATCATGTAGACCGCTGACGAAGGCCGCCGGTCAAGCAAAACGGTGATACTCCTTTGATCTTGGCCGCGAGGTACACAAGTACACACATACAACGATCGAAGTCGGCGGTCGCCATAGTGATTCAGCACTATATATACACTGATGGCTGGTGATTGATCGAGGACACTTGTGAACATGTCGCAGAACACTCCCACCATCGAGATATCAGAGAGTCAGGTCGACACAACTCCACTTCTGCCCCGAGATCGATCCTCTCGAAAACCTCAATCTGGAATCTCCCGATTGTTTTGCAAACTCACGAAGCAACCGAACGATATTCACACTGAAAGGGAATTGATAGAGTGTTCTCGACAGGGCACTAACATCCTGGAAGCCAAACTCGTATGTCCCAATTTCATTCTCACCAGCAGCTTTCTGCTCACGTCTGCCCTCCTTGACCTGAAGCAGTACTTGACTTGTATCCAGGACACCGCGCTGTATCACCACTTCGAGTCCGCAATGAATCGAGGACTGGAGAGAGAGCTGGTATACAAACCAAACCCCTTTTCCCCTACCAAGATGTCTATATCCAAGATTTTCAGTATTCTGGATGAAGTCAAGCCTGGTACCTTGAAAACCACGTTAAATGGAATTGATACCAAGATTTCACTTTGCATTGCTGCAACTTCTGGCTCTCATGGATATGCGGCAAGAGGGTACAATCAGAGTGATGAACACAAACATCCTTTGGATTGGAAGCAGGTAAGAGGGTTGAGGGATAAGGCGGTGGAGACGGTCGAGAGCTGGGTGAGTGCTTGTGACGAGGCACGGGCGGAGGCGGAGGGTCAATCAATGAATTACGGGACATTATAGTAGTAGGGTGGAGGTCAGATGTCGATCATTTTCCTATGAGCATGAATGAAGTGGATCAGGAGATTTTCTGATGCATGAAAATGCCAGTCCCGCTTGGGAATTTACACCGAAATGCACCGTCCGAGCAACGCAGCAGACAGGGGTTTGGTTGTCACAGCGATGTACGCGGTCTACCTACACGACCGCAAAGAGACGATTGCGCTTGCTAGTACCAGGCTGCTCCTGTTTCCGGGGAATGCCTTTGTTCTCATGGTGCCTGCCAGTCGCCTTGTAAAGTTGTGGGCCAGTCAATCGACGTTCAACGTGAATATGCCCAAAAAACGCTATCTTTTGCCGCGCCAAGATATGATTATTCTAATCTTATCTTATGACGTCATCGATCTCTGGTCACGGCGATCATGGCATCTAACATCTCATTCTTCTGATCTCAGATCATCACATCATATATCATGTCTTCTGCTATCATTGTGATCACTGGAGCCGTGAGCATGATACAGTCTGACGAACTCCAACAGCTGACTGGAGCCAGAACCGAGGAGTTGGTCTCGGTATCGTCAACCTGATCTCCGATCAATCAACGGCATATACGGTTTACATCACCTCTCGATCCGGATCTGATCTCCCCGATCCATCATCCAATAGCAGCTTCCTACCTCGGAAGTTGGATATCTCCGATCCCGCTTCGGTGAAGTCTTTGGCAGCTGAGGTTAAAAAGGCGCATCCCAATGGAATCGACGCGATCATCAATAATGCCGGGGTCAACTTGAATCCTGATGGATATAGCGAAGAGACTGTCAAGAATACACTGAAGATCAATTACTATGGGACGAAATCGGTTCGTCTTGTTCTTTGTAACATGAGCTGATAAAGTCAGATGTGCGATGCATTTATCCCTCTTATCAAGAAAGGGGGCAGGGTTGTCAATGTGGCTAGTGTCGGTGGTCACTTGAATGGTTATTCCGCCGATGCCAAAAAGAGGATCCAGGAAGCTGCTTCGTCTACATCGGCATTGAAGGATCTCGTATCGGAATACGAGGTGAGTAGGCATATGAGATTGGACGCGACACTGACTCGCAGAATCTCGTAGGAAAAAAGCAGGAAGCCGACGCCGGGTTCAAGAAGGACGCTTATTGTGTCAGCAAAGCACTCGTGGTCGCTTTGACAAAGGGGTTGTCGGCGGAGAACACTGGTCTTCAAATCAACTGGTGAGTGCAGTCAGACCGTATAGTCGATCAAAGAACTGAAGCATAGCTGCTGCCCTGGATGGGTTGATACCGATATGGGTTTGCAAATGGGTAAACCACCAAAGTCACTAGGTTAGTCAATTTCGCCACCACTTGGCGCGACAGCTGACTGAATCCTAAGAGGATGGAGGTCGTATCCCCCTCAGACTGGCCGTGGGAGATATAGGAGACTCGTCTGGGGACTTCTGGGAGAACGAGAGTATATCTAGCACCGCTGATGGTAAAGTCAGTGTATGGTAAAGTTGTAACGCTCAACACTTTGTAAGATAGATATGTAGCCCTCTATGACAGCCGGGCTTGATCAATGGAAGTAAGTTCGTGATTCGTTGGATCGATGATATCAAGCTGTTTGCATATGTAGAACCCCGGTAAGGTGTCAAGCGGACTGCGGGCTTCCGATGGCGTGACCTCTAGCTTCTCGATCTATGCCACGGTGAAGTTGTCCCCCAGACTCTCCGCCAGCCGTCTGGCCCGCCTCGCTACCTCCCCCCTCTCTCCCATTACCGTCAATCTGACACTGACCCCGTTGAACTCATCCTTACTATCCAATTCCGGTACAGGCGTAAGTTCATGTCGACCGAATGCGTAATTCAAGATATTCGTCGTATAGCCCTCAGGAGAGGTGGGGGATGACAAGCGGACTATACCTTTTACTACCCCATTAGCTATATTCAGAAAACTCGATAACGAGAATGAATGGCGTACCTCGGTATATCTCGAATGATAATTTCGATAAAGCCGTTTCCAGGGTTTCTTTCGATATCGGTTCCACCTCACTCATGACATCGTCTGGTCCAGTCGTACAGCCATCGCATTTATCGCCTTCGGCATGATCATGCTTCTTCCCAGGTTTCTTTCCACCCTTCCATATCGTCTTCGTCTCAACTTCATCCCCATGCCATCCACTTCCTCCTGCTATTTTCTCCCAATCAACCCCTTCCTCGCCTTGCCGACTGAACAATTGCGTATCGAGACCGAATACCAGATCTGGCGTTATCGGCGATTCCGACGATACTTTTATACGTGGAGTATCTTCGTTCAAGGTTGATAAGTGGTCGTGGAGGGTATCCATATCGGATTCGGAGCAGAGTTGATGTTTGTTCAGGAGTAGGAGGTCGGTGTATTGTGCTTGTAGCTGACTGTCAACGCCTCACAGTAGACTTACGAGAGGAGCTATGATATAGCTAGTGATATGACTCACCTTCGCAGACGGACTTGTATCCTCGTAACCTCTGAAATTGACACAATCGATGACCGTCACTACTCCATCCAGCTTGAACCCTTTGGGTTCTAGCTCTCGTATACGTAAGGCCAGAGTAGCTGGGAAGGCAGATCCACTAGATAGATCAGCTGCCAAAACTGTGAAGATATCGATGATAAGACCTACCTGGACTCAATGATGATTCTATCGGGATTCATCTTTTCCTTGATTTCCTCCAAAGCATTCTCGACAAGTCCGACCATGGTACAGCACCTAAGAATCAGCATCTGAGATATCACCTTGACCTGCGACCTACAGACATCCATTGAGGATCTCCGAGACACCAGATATGTTCGATTGGGAAGCTAGTAGCGAATCGACTATTACTCAGCTTCCGGCTCTGTTGGTGTCTGGAAGCTGAAGCTACATACCCTCCACATCCCCGTATTCGTTTTTCACAAGCACAACTTTATAGTCTTTCGGGAGTTGACCTAAAAGACCTAGAATAGTACTTGTCTTTCCCTAGGTGAATTAGCGAGTTCCGGTCGAGGAGATTTAGGACATACGGCACCTAGTCAGATCAGCTTGATTTGTGAATAGATCTTTACTCCAACTTACCGAGAAAACCAGTGAAGCAAGTCACTGGGATAGATTTATCTCCTGCCATTACTTGGTGACTTCGTATGTTGGTCGTAAGAAAGAATGGGAGCAAGAAGACTTATGAGCAGTGGAATAATTAATGGTTATGACTTTGGCATATCTGGAGTCTCCTCAATTTACATCTTGTACCAGCATCGAGGTGGAACTCGTCTATTTGCACCTCTAAGATCTTGGGTCCTGTTGAACGACGAACTATAACCATCAGGGCCGAGCATTCAGTGCGGAAGTATCAATGTGTCGACCTGACAGCAACTCTGCAACCGCAAGCGACCACCTCGACATGATGTCTTTCATCCGACTTTCACATGAATTAGCCATACAACAAGCTGCCGACCTCGACGATCAATGATCTCATGCTACCGCATCTGGTCTTGACTTACCGGAAGCACATGGCTGATATTGACGAATCGATAATCGATGGCTGATGAGACTGAAACCAAATCAGTGAATCCGCCAATGTTTCACTGGACTAGGTCAATTCTTCTCGAATCGCCGTGAACGATCAGCTTGGGTAAATGTATATAGGTCCATCAATGTGAGGTCTGGATACTCATGCCTCTTCTTGTCTCTCGACTCAACCACACAAAAACTAAACGCTCATCCTCATCATGTTCACCAAAATATTCTTGACTTTAGTCTTATCCGGTATGCTCGTTGAAGGTACCAATGGCGCTCAAACTGTCTCTTCGCCAAATGGTGTAGAGTACAATTGTCCCACTATCGAGACGATTGAAGTTGCGTATGCTGCTTCATGTGAGTGGTCAATCCATTGGGATTGATGAGATTGAACTGATGATAGGTCCCGCATATTCCCGAAATATGCTGTTACAGAACAATGGTGCAACGTCCGATGCTTACTATGGTAATAGTCCCGGTAGCTATCGAGTTGAAGATGGGGATTATACGCTACAGTGTATATATGGGGGTCAGGCAAGTTCTTCCATCAAATTATATCCGTCCAATCACTGATATATGTAGAACGTAGGGGCTATCATGTGTCACTATCACAGTGGAAGTGGAGTGAGTCTTTCATCTTGACTGGGATTTTGCGAAGTAAGCTGACTATTCAGCAAGCTCTCAAGATGGATGCAGGAAACAATCCAGAGTGTCCTGATGTGGGTCAGACTTTCCCTGCGCCGTCCCCCACCCCTACCCCTGTTACGGAGACTCGATCAATGAGCAAACGATATGACCAATGTAAGTCGTGCCCTCATTGCGTATTCTGGGTAGTCCTGATACATCAGCTCCGCAATTCAACTGCCCATGGGACTCAAACACCGATGACTACTACACCTACGACGCCAAGATCGGTACCGGAACCCGATCTCGAAGCGGTACACCAATCTCGTACGAATGTAGTATTCAAGCAGGTCCCAACGCCACTACATGTACATACAAGGCCGATGGTGTAAGTATATATTTCAAACTCCATAGTGGCTGTGATCAATGGCTAATGATAGACTTTGGACCATACTACTGGCAATTCCGAGGACTGTCCCGATCACTTATGTGCTGCTCAGAAGAGTGCTAGGCGATCATTGAAACGAGGAGTCTATGTTATGGACAACCCCATTCACTCTCGACAAGTCAAGGCATCTATATTGAGGGAAGCAGGTAAAAAGAGGATGCCTAAACAATCGGCAAAGTAATCTACGTGGTCGTCGTGAAACAAGCAGCAAGAACGGACAATCTTGGGGTTGGGTGGGATACTGGACATTTCTTCTTGGGGTCTTTGATTGGGCTTCATCACATTGGTTTTTTTATTAGAGCAACCTGCCATCGAGAAATCGTGCACTAGATACATGCATGTATGGGTCCATCAACCGTGACATGACGGCAAGCAAGTCTGCCAAACCTATACCTGACAATCGTGATAAAGGGCGGAACCTAAAAGTCGGATCATGTTACCGTCATCCCCGAAGACGTGCACCTATACCTATACTCATCTTCATACCGCCAACAATCATGCCTCTAGAGCACATAGCAGACCTACCAGGTCACACCGACCCAGCATGGGGCGTAGCATTCAATCCAACACGCTCGCTACTAGCATCATGCTCTACGGACCGAACAGTCAGATTATATCAATACCAACTTGAGTCAAATCCCCCACGCGTCGAATACCTCAAAACGATATCTACAAATCACACCAAATCCATCAGGAGTATATCATGGGCTCCTAGTGGGAAAACCTTAGCTACAGGCAGTTTCGATAGTAGCGTTGCGGTGTGGGAGGAAGTTGACCCGGATCATGATGAAGGTGAGGGGGTCGAGAGGAATGGGCACGATGTCGATGGTGGATCAGGTGAGAAGGAATGGGAATGCGTGACTACATTGGAAGGACACGAGAGCGAGTGCAAGAGTGTAGCTTTCTCTAGTGATGGAGCATTGCTGGCGAGCTGTAGTAGGGATAAGAGTGTTTGGGTATGGGAAGGTGAGTTATTTGAGCCCGTTAGTGTTCAGGCAATTGTTTGACGCCGAGCTACTCAAGATACTGTGCTGACTTATCAGTCCAGCCCGACTCTGATTTCGAGTGCATAGCGGTAATGATGGAGCATGGGCAGGACGTAAAGAGTCTAGCATGGCATCCACACGAGGAGGTGAGTTCCTCGATGTAGGGCTTCGTCCACCATATCACCCTCTCTGTTTCTGCCATCGCTCTTGATCCCCCTTCCTCTTTCTCCTCAGCTTCTCTATTGCTCCTCCTCGATTCCACTCGCACGCACCCAAGCGAGAATTAGCTAATCCCAGATTCTCGCATCAGCATCCTACGATTCCCATATTCACCTAATGTACGACGACCCGGACTCCGATTGGTTATGTTTTCAGAAACTGCATGGTAAACTCTCTCCTGCGCCTCTAGCTCTGCCTTCGACGTCTCCATTGGCGACCATGCTATATCCAACTAAAGAAGAATCGGAGGCGGACGCTAGTATCGACTTACCACCTCTAGAAGAGGATGAAACTGTATGGAGTCTTGCTTGGGCGCCTGGTGGTGTCTATCTGGCTAGTGGGGGTGATAATGGTGGAATCAGAATATGGACTCGACAGTGAGTCTCTGCATTTCAAGTGTTCTTCCATAAAGGGACACAGCTGATTGAAAGGGGTAACCAGCCGGAGTCGAATTTCATCGAATCAGCCCATACTTCCGCGCACACTGGTCCATGTTTCACACTTTCCTGGTCAGAAGGTGGATTGAGTGAAGAACAAGGAGGAAAAGGGATTATAGCATCAGGAGGAGCAGATGGTAGGATGATCATTTGGCAAATCAAATCTATGGGGGATCAAGTGGAGATCCATCCTATTGGAGCTGTCCGTCATGCTCATGGTGATGGAGATGTGAATGGCCTGCAGTGGTGTTTGAGGGAAGATGGTAAGGGGAGAGGCATGTTGGCTTCTGCGGGAGATGATGGGTCCGTCAAAGTATGGAGATTTGTGGATGAGTAGATCTGGAGATTTCTGCGATGCATAAATACCAGCTATATCTCTAGAGCTGTCGCTATGCTCGATCCACCTGACCACGATCTTTTCAACTTTCATCATATGGATTCTTTATGCTGGCTGTGGTGTTAAAGCCGGGGATAACCGTAGATCTCATTCGTCATGACTCGATCAAATTCACATTCTTGTCACTACTACCGTTATCACTCTACACTACTCTACACCACATACTTTCCCTAGTCGCTTGACACACACGGGTAGATAGCCAAAGCAGTCATCAGTACTGCTTGAATACCTAGTGCTTCAATTACCCACGCCGAGACACCGCTTGGCAAAATTAGGTTACTACTACCGGCTATAACCTTGTTTCACCTCTTACCATATCACATGGTCAACACATTGCACTTATAGCATCACCACGACTACAGACTCAGCAGCAATGTCAGGTCCACCACGTCAACCTAATCCACACCACAATCAAGGTTCAAATCAACCACAAGGGTATCCACCGCCTTTACCCCGGTCTTCCCTCCCCTCATTCCCGCTGCCCGGTCTCGACTCCCACATCCACCCCAACTCGCATCAACGTCAATCAATACCTTACGACGATCAAGTCGCCGGTCTGCAATCGTTTGCGGCTAGTCCGGAAGAATGGGATGAAAGTGAGATACCTACTGCTGCTGGGTCACCTGGGAAGTGGAAGGCTATACAGGGATATGATCGGAAACCGGTTGCTACGAGACGTAGGGTGGTCCAAAGTTGTTCAGAATGTAGGAGAAGGAAAATCAAATGTGATAAGAAGTGAGTTAGATCCATGATGCTGGTCCATGTATGAATGAGCTGATGAAAAGATTTCCTTGTGGTAGGTTAATTCAGGTATCTGTGAGCAAAGCTAATTCGCAGGACCATGTATATTGCGAGAGGATCAGGAGAAGTGTCATGAGGTCGGAATGGTGAGTTGCTTTCGATGAATAGTGGGCTTAACTAATCATCAGGCTGAGAAGCATATTGTCGCATCTACGTGATTATTTTCAATTCACCAGCTGTATTATCCCAACTGACACTTAGAACACACCACGCCACGACCGCTGAACTCGCTACCGTTGCTCACCGTCTTGACGCGCTCGAAGCTGCCTTGATCAAGAACAGATGTATCCTTCCCGCCGATATCGACAACTACGTCAGATCTACAATATCCATGTACCCCGCCGATGAACCGAATTCAAGTGCACGCCGGAAGGAAAGTACCGCTGCACCTATCGCTGGTCCAAGTGGCACAGCACCAGAAATGGGTGACGGTCACAACATTCCTCTAAAATTGGATGATGATACAGAGGATGCCGCCCTTACTATCGAACACCTTACTTTTGGACGATCAAGAGTTGCAGGAGGTCATTCTATGCCTTATTTCGGGGCTAGTCATCCGTCCTCCATTGGCCGACGAGAACCTAATAACGATTATCATCTTGCTCGCACATCGCATTCTTCGCCTATTGGTAACGCAACGGCATTACATCAACATTCCAATTTAAGAGGAGGATCTGGATCTCCCGGTCAATCCGCTCAACCAGCTAGGAGATCAAGTTTAAACGTACAAAACAAATCAATCAAAGCGGAACCTACGAACCTACCGCCCAAGAGGTTCGCGGATACTCTATCGCATGAAGAGAGAATGGCTAGAATGGATGCTTTATTGGACATCATTGAGCCTACCGATCTGATTGATATGTTCTGGAAAAAGACAGATGTCGCCATGAGGTATCTGATGATGATCTTTCCGGATGCTGAAAAGGGCAAGTTCTTAGTGAATGCTGTGAGTACTTGTTCTCCGAATCCCGGAAAGAAGAAGGGCATGGACTGATGGTAGTTTGTGGAGAAAGTTGATTGGCTACACCGATGTATCCACGTCCCATCCTTCTTGAGGCAGTGTAATGATCTTTGGAATCTACCTTCCGAGAGGGTAATCGACGAGATTGCAATGCCGTTCATCAGCCTTTACGTCACAGTCTGTACCGTATGTCCACTTCTTCCATCTTGAGGCTAAGCTGATATAGTAGCTTGGTTTGAGTTTCTCGGATTCTGCAGATGTAGCGAAACATTTCAATCCGGAGGATGTCCCTAAGCTGGTTGATCAGTGGTATTCTGGCGTTAGAGCTGTGAGTAGAGTTGATCTAGTACAGATCAGGTGGTAGAGAATATCGCTGATGATAGGCCATGTGGGCATCTGACATGATGGGAGATCATACCATCGAACACTGTCAGAGTTTGCTTCTTCTATCTGTGCTCATGGTGAGCTTCTGAACTTCCACTCGAGACTCAAGCTGATGGAAGAACAACCGTGACAGAGCAGAAGCAGCATGGGCATTACTAGGTAGTGTAATCAAAGTCAGTGTTCCGTTTAGATTCAAGGACGAAGCTGATAAGTAGATGGCGCAGAATCTCGGAATGTCTCGACTAGGAGCGGAACAACAAGCTGAAAATGGGAAACCACTCAGTACTTGGACAGGACGATGGGAGAGCTTGATTCAGAGAGAAGTCGGAAGGAGGATATGGTGGAATCTAGTTTTCCTTGATTGGTCTCTTGCTCCAAGTTATTCGTTCTCGACTTCGTAAGTTCCTCTAATCCTGTGCCTGTCCGATGCTGACTTGTAGTATTACGCCTGATCAAAGTATGTCTATATATTTACAATAGCAAAAGGATATGGCGAGCAGGCACTAACCATATAGTCAAGACGGCGTTGCCTGCGAATATCGAGGATGAAGATTTGATTGACGGAGAACCGCTTCGAGCTCAACCTTTGAATGTACGAACGAAAATGTCGTACCAACTCGCCAGGTTGAAGTTCTCTGAACTGGTCTACAAACAGATTTGGCAAGCTAACAACGGCGGTAATCCGCCTTACTCCTGGGTGTGAGTTCTCCTTCATTCATCAAAGGTAGCCTACCTAATGCAATAGCCTCAATATGGATAGTGAGATCCGTCGAACGATGCTCGAATTACCCTCATTCTTCCAACCTTCAGCAACAGAAAGTAATGTCCCGCCTCAATCGGACCCGAAAGCGATGGTTGAGTATTACGAAAAGACTACGATGAACTTGGGTGTTCACTCGAGAATGATGAGATTACATCGACCTTGGCTTTCTAGAGGTTATGATGATGAACGATTTAGTTATTCCAAGGAACAGTGTATAAGGGCTGCTAGGGCTGGATTGAGGTTAATGTGTGGTGGGGAGAATAATCATGTCGCTCAGTTTCTGGAAAAGTGGTGGTGAGTCCGCCTCATATTCTCGACCCAGTGCTGATCTGTAGGATCCCATTATTCCATGTCTCTGTCTCGGCCATGGTGGTTATCATCGATCTCTTGGTGAGTGGCATGGCACTAACATATGATCAATCAGTCAGCTGATAGCAGCGTACCAACAAGAGGGACATGTATTCAAGCGAGACAGAGCGCAAGATTGAGGAAGTCAAGGGTAGTCTCGACAACATGAGGTATGCATCTCCAATGATGTATCGGGCATAAGCTGATTCTTTAGATTGATCAAGGACGTATCTCCAAGCGCTAAAGCCACTGTCCGAGTCATGGATTTCTTACTGGGTACGTGAATACCAATCTCGCGATTGAGGCAATGCACTAATCATCTAGCTGAAGTGGAAGAACGTCGCCGTCCTCCAAATCCCGGGAAACGAAAAGCTACCTCACCTCCCGATGAAGCGGACGACGGACTTCAACGAGCAGTCAAGAAATTGATTCGTCAAGCACAACTTGAAGCTGATTCGCCTACGAATATCTCGGCAAGTGGTAATGGTAGTGGAACGCCGAACGAACATGATCCAATGGGACAATTGTCAAGGAGTAGTTCGAGGGAACGACCGGTCTTTGATGCCTATCCTATGCCTCAGGTCCCGGGCGGGGTACACGTGGACGAAGCCAGGGGAAGAGCGACTACGGGTCGACAACCTGTTAATCCTACTTCCAACTCGAATCCGAATATGGGGACCAACGCTACCAATGCCCAAGTTCCAGCTCCGAGGAATGGCATGCTGTTCAACAACAACACTAATCAATCGCTCAACACCAATTCCAATCCCAATACGAACCAAGGTCAATCTCAAAATCCAAATATAATACCGAATCAAAACCTACGCTTTCCTCCCAACCAGAATCAAAATCAGTCTTTTGACAATAATCAACAAATGTTCAATTTCATTCCCTCGCCTTACACCTACCAATTCCCTACAGACCCATCGCTAGATTTCCCCCAAATATTCCCAAATCAAGGACAACAACTTGATCCAGCAGTCGAATCAATGTTGGCTTCATACTTCCCTCAACCAGATCTTAATAATTCAAATACTCAAGCTCCAGTCCCTGGTTCAGTTGGGCCTGAGGATTTCTTGAGTCGGGTATTCAGTTTTGGGTGGAATGATGCTGCTAATGGGAATGGACCTGGCGATGGACAAGGAGGAGATGGGGTTAATGGAGCGAATGGAGGAAA